>JAMKCH010038163.1:0-15418 GCA_023653785.1 Ophioderma brevispina | reverse complement strand
TAGCTTTAACTTTACTCTATAATTTTTCAACACAGAAATTAAGACACTACGCTAAAGTGCTATGACTCCAAAGTGAAACATATACGCAATGATCTGTTTGTGACAAAAATTACATAATACTCCATGGAATATCATTTCATTTCCAATTGTTCCCTGATAAACCACTAACACTTCATTTTTTTTACGATTTTAGATCACGTCATTTTGACCCTAATTGCTAATATACTCTTCCTATGGTTTTTCGTTACTTGAAAGTAGTAAGCCTACAGAATCTTTAATTTATTTGTCAATGACGTTTGACCTACTGACAATTTAATAACTATAATGTAAAATATACCATAATATTAAAGCGATTGGTTTTTAGTTTAATTGTACTGAAATAACAGTATTCCATTATAAACACGTAGTTTGTATGTTCATCATTAGAATTAAGTGATTTTCGTCCGTAACGCTCGTAATTTAATACAATATAATGACTTATAGTAAGATAAAGCTTTCTTCTTGATAACTTGTGATCTTTGTTCCTTTTACTCTAAAAATCATCAAAATATACACCTTCAAGCAAGAAACAGATAAATCACAACGTCCCTTCCACTTAACGTTTATAGAAGTTATTATGTCCACTCATTTCACAAAACCCAGGGTTTCAACCGTTAGACATACGATTTGGGATGTCCTTAGTGTCCTTACACATGTGGGCCGAAGCTACAATTTTGAAATACAAGCAAATACTGTAATGTTATGTCCAATTTACTAAGCGTATAAAACGACTACAACTGGAGCTTTTAGTCGATTTTTGTCCTAACCACATATCGTACCTTCATATTAAGAAGTTTCAATTATACGATTAAGTACTAAAAGGTTACCAGAAAAACATGCTATACACTTTACAAGAAAATTCTGGCCAGCAATCTTCCAACAAACCCACGTAAAATCCATCTTTACGGTTTCTATCAAATTAACTGTATATTTATAAATTAACTGTAAAGAGTTATAGCTTGATGTATATCTTTACATGAAAGGAGTATAAATTTGATTAAATCAATTCGAATACAAAATAAAATTGTACAACCTCATCATTCCTCTTTTCTATCTTCACTGCCCTGGCACATTATTTTGCCTGTAAAGACAATGACACCTTAGAAAACCGGTACAAACAGCATAGTCTTCTTAGCGCCCTCCTCAGCAAAGTAGTTCAACATGGTTGAATACCACCGCCTGATTCATCGTATCGACTCTTTTTGAAGTCCGCCAAACACTCAATGTGCAATTCGTCTCCTTAACAGGAGGACGTTTTTTTTAGTATTTTGCAAATCAGACCATCACTTTGTAATTAATTTGACAAGGAAAACAAGGATACTTGAATAGAAAGCGTGCTCAAATGAGACGTTTCATGTCCACATGTCCAATCAACCCTTTCCTAAATGTTTCAATTGATATGCAGTTCATAATTCTAGAAAACGTCACTCGCCGAATCATTCGTGACGATATCTATCGCACCTTATGGATACACTGATCTTTGTTATGCACTAAGATCGTAGGGAGCATTTACCTGTCTCCCTAACGTTTCCTTTAGAATTGCGTTGTATTCCGTCAAAGATATGAATATTAATTATGCAAAGAAGGGTATCCACTATAGAATAAACAAAAGGATAATGATATAATTCATTTAAATAACTATAAGAGCTCCTTATAGCAAGAATTATTTAACTGTCTCCCTAATATACATTTGTAGAAATATATATATATATATATATATCTATATATATATCTTATATATATAAGAATCAGGCAGTAGTCAAATTAGTAGTACATACTAGTTACTGTCAGTTTCATGCGGACAAGTTTGCTGTCGCAATCATCACTAATGTCCTACTTGTTTGATGTCGGAATCGTCGCCTCAAGAAACACAACGAGGGCGCATAAGACGCAGCGCGATGCGGCAAGTACGCAGCGCGTGAAGAGGTGGAGATGGGTACGCGCGCATCCTTTGAGGCAAAGATTAGGATAAAAAATCAATTAAAATGTTACTATCTATAATCTTACGAGTATAATGGTTAAAGTGGCTGGACAACCGTGAATGAAAAATGTACGCATGAGATAATACGGCATCAGACGCCAGTCCTCTGAAAGAAATATCAAAAAAGTTATGAGTTAGTCATTCACACAAAGTTTATATTTGTGTTAATGTCTGCAACTGGATACCAGTTCCGAACGTTTGTTGATAGTGCTGTCTTTGGGGGCCATCATTATATGTAATTTCTCGGCGAGGCTAAGTTGCAGCGTTTAGAGGGGTGGGGTTAAAGGCGCTGCCCTCTGATAGTAGACCCTGATAGAAATTCCTTTGCCTTTGTCTTTGAAGATGTCCATATGTACTTTGAATTTCGTGGCTTTGGAAGGTGATTCGTTGTTGAAGGAAGCGTGTTGATTAGCTAGTCGGTCTTTAAATGTTTGTTAGTGATGCCGATGTATTGTTTGACTTGAAGATGTTTAGATGTCACATTGGCTTTGTACCTATGTTCTTGTGAGGCAGTTTCCGTCCGTCCAGGGGGGCAGGAAGTTTACGACTCTGTTGGGCCCGCTGCATGGTGCGTTCTTCTGTGAATGTCGGTGCTGTCGATCGTTCTGATGCGCTTTTTGTGGGCACTAATAATGCTGCTCATGCTTTCCATACAGGAATAACGAAGTTTTAACAGTATTTCTGTTTGAAGATCTTATGTAGTGGAGAACCTTTCGGAAAGTGGTGGTCAAGAGTTTGAAGAATCCCTTCCAACATTGGTCATGACGTTTCGTGGAGCAAGGTGGATTAAACCAAATTATATCACGCTTGCGTTTCTGTTCTTAGCATCGTTTTTTGACGTGGGTTAGGTATCGAGGATAGGATATGGGAGAGTAACCTGATGCAGTTACGCCTTTTGGTACATGGTGCGGCAGCATTGACGGCTCTTTTGAGTCTGACAGCGAATGTAGGCGCGAATTAATTGAATTCGGCGGGCAACTTCTCAATGATCGAAGGTGGGTGATTGGATTTAGTGTCCAGTAGACTTATGCGCAATCGTTGTTTTCTTGAGGCGACGATTCCGACATAACTAATAGTACATTAAGTTTATGAGTGCGACCAGCATAGTACCTGTCTGCATGAAACTGGCCAGTAACTATATGTACTACTAATTTGGACTACTGCCTATTCTTGTATGTTTATGCTCTCCTTCATGATCGAGCACGTCTCTAACCGGACAGTATGTTCTGCGTAATAGTAACTTTATATATTATATATATATATAGAGGCTCGAATACCTGCAATAGTTGATATAAACAACATGGAATTCTTTGGCCACTCTTATATGGTCAGCTTGCTGTCTTGTCGTATAATTAAGAGAGAGATTCTGGCTCCCTATCTCATACACACCGCTGCTTCCACTTGTGACTCTGTAGCTACCACCGTATATTTGGCTGTCCGGAGCTTGTCGAAATTTGATAAGGAAATCCCACAAAATTTGCTTTCAGTAAATTGGAAGAAAAAGTGTTAACATAGGTCCTTCACATACAAGGTTCGACACATATTTGCGATAGGTTGTTTTCTCATATCGGTTATTTAGACGGATGGTATATTATCTTACGCTGTATTCAACGCATTGAAGATTGGATTCCATTGGGGGGGGTTTCTCAAGTGAGGCCATGAGACTTCTATCTTTCGCACGTATAGCACCAGAAAATATATGTTTCTACGTTGATCTTTTTCACGACGGAATTTCGCGCTTTCAAACAACAAGCACCACGGCGAAAATAAGCAACGCAAATTCCTCCCATTAATGTATATAGATAACTTTGGAAGTACACAAAGTAATCTTAGAAATCACCAAATTAAAACAACATCAAAAATATTAATCGCCGAAAAATCACTTTATATACAAACGACTAGTGAAGTTCTACATATGCGTGTGATTGTAACTCGTACGGAGAGATAGCCAACAAATCCGAAGTTTCCATTCCTTTAAAAATAGGCACAACTTTATCAGCTATATAACTTTTAATATTAGATTCATTGCAATGTTAACGTTACCATTTGTGATCGATTTTTCTTACGCTGTTCACGCTACAGTCTGGCGGTCATTATATCGTGAATGAAGTTCCAGATTTGTTCGTGACGTATGCGTGTGTAGCACCGCAAAGTGTGTAAAACCGGCAAGCGTGCGTTCTAGTTGATAACGCGTTTGCAACCCGCCCTCGCCACCGATCGCGTTCCAACATCCCGCTCACCCATTGTCAGAAACACATTTTATTTGGCCACGCAGTTAATTTGTCCACGATTTTACGCCGTTTTTTTCTCATTCAGGAAAATGGTTATGGAATATTTGGTACATAGACATACTAAGGACCTTAGTTAAACATTCCAATATGCATTTGGCACTACATGGCTAGACAAAAAAAAAAAACTTGATCCGGATTGTGTCCGCCCTTTTGAATTTTTCATAAATATATCTATCAGATGTGGTTATCATCGGAAGCGTATTTTCGTTTTCCTTAGTTGCTGCAGAGATATTCCAATCGGCATAGGCCGAGCATAGGCCGAGCTAGTCTTTGAATCAAGTAGTCAAGCTTTCCCCTATCCACGGATTTCAATTTGAATGCACCGGCAGCCAACTAAGCAAATGACTTCCCCAAAATGATGATTGATAAGGGTATGTCTAGGTATGTCAATATATAAAATGGTACAAATATCATTCAAACTGTTATGTAAAACCCGCACCAATTGATAAAATGAGTAAGGTTTCATTTGAATACTTTTTGTTTTTTCAAGCATGTGGCATATTTGGGTCGACAAATATAGACAATACTTAAAACCAAAGGTTGTGCACCTATGTCTGTTCCTCCTATGCTATGGTATGATTCATTCAACGCCTCCAGAGCTGGATAAATGTATCAAGTAATGATTTTTATGAGGGATGAGGCAATAGAAACGTCAGAGGGGCAAATGGTAAATTCTGACCGAATTTGTGGGGTTAAATATCGTCACATTTATTCTTCAGTCAACAAATAGCCCGATTTTCTTCTGGACACTGATTTGCTCTCCGAACGCAATGGACGTGAATCCGTGGACAGAGCGGCAAAACCGACTACTTGTTTAAACGACAGCTGGATAGCTCGGTGTATATCTTCCGATGTGAGATGGTCTTTCTATCAATGGATACCAACATATGTTACATATTACCTTAAAAATTCAAAATGGCGGACCCAATCTGGGTCATGTTTTGTTTACTCACCTTGAATATAGGCTTAAACTATAGTGATCGCAGTGACAATACAGCATTTCGCCTTTTAAAGCACGATGACAAAAGCATTGCACCCTATATTAATATGCACTCTCCTCTTAAGAAGTGTTAAAGACATAACACGCTAATTTTTAGTTTTACATATGTGATAATTTATGTTGAAGTGATTCTCAACATTGATGACATTCCATAAATTAATAGCCCATTAAAGACGAAAAAAAAAAAAAATAAAATCGGTAACTGATGGGCGCCTCCATGTTACCAATATCCACGGCCATAATGACGTTTCGGCATCTCGCGGCCATGCTACGTCATGTCTATAGCTTGTCCCATGATGATTGGCAAAACCAAGTAATTTACTGTTGAGTATCTAACATGTCAAATACGTTGTATAACCTTTTAATAGACTCACATCTGCAATAATCTATTCCAAAAAGAATAACTGCTTCACAGATTACCGCGCATACAAATAAGGAGTAGGCCTCGACTTCGGATGTAAAGCTTTTACCACCGTATCCCAAATTAAGAAGCGTATAGCAACACTTGAAGTCCCACCTGTCCTCCATTACAGTTCAACTCAGGGGGTAAACGCATTCAAAAAAACCAGCTCGTCCGTGCTGGCGGCTGACATTTTGAATATTGCACGGAATAAGTATCAGTTTGTTGCTTGGTATACCCACTAATGTCAATTCGATACAAACATCCGCCAAATGTCAGTTGTGCTATTTGGGTGCTATTGGGTGGGTAATGTTATCCTGCCCATGGCCACACGTCGATGAAATGACACATCAGTCGTCTGATTTAAATAAAAAACCGCCTCAATGAATACATCTTTTCACCTAAGCGCGCATTGCATAACATATGAGACAAAAGAGTATCTGAGTCACAAATGATCGTCATTTTACACGATTATACACACCTGGCCACCTCTAACACATACATTAATTTGTATCACTAATCGGTAGTGATACAAAGCGGCACTCACGTAATGTGGGAAGGAAGCTGAGGCAGCCATTGCTTTGTATTGGTTGTACTCTAGTTTTCCTTGTGGTCGCAAAACATTCGAGACGTGAATGTCTAAAGATTACGTACAGTTTTGCCTCTCTATTCTATATAGAACCTCTTGGTTCACTGCCAGCTTTTACGCGGATATTTCAAGGATTGTATAGCGTGTGGCATTGAGTGACTCTGTGAAGGGCTTTACTCGAGCATTACACGCTGAATTGCGTTTCGGCTGACATTTATCCAGCTTTTTAAAAACTTAGAACAGGACATTTTTGAGACACACTATATAAGCCGTTAAATTCTAACTTCCATCACAGCAAACCTGCTTTATTTGTTGGCAACATGGCCGCTCCAAGGGGTGAAACCCATTTCAAAAACCAGTCGTCCGTGCTGGGCGCTGACATTTTGAATATTGCACGGAATATTATCAGTTTGGGTGCTTGTATACACACATAATGATCAATTCGATACAAACAATCCGCCCAAAATATGTCCAGTTGTTGCGGGATGTTGGGTGCTATTGGGTGTGAAATGTTATCCTGCCCATGGCCACACAACGAATGAAATGACACATCAGTCGTCTTTGATTTAAATAAACCGCCTCAATGAATACATCTTTTCACCTAAGCGCGCATTGCATAACATATGAGACAAAAGAGTATCTGAGTCACAAATGATCGTCATTTTACACGATTATACACACCTGGCCACCTCTAACAATCATTCATTTGTATCACTACCGATTAGTGTATATACCAACGGTCACTCACAGTATGTGGAAGAGCGGAGGCAAGCCAATTGCTTTCTATTGTTGGTACTCTCGGTTTTCTTTGTGGTCGGCAAACATGCGAGACGGTGAATTTCTAAAGATTACGTAACGTTTTGCCTCCTATTATATAGACCTCTTTGGTTCAACTGGCCAGAATTTTACGCGTAGAATTTCCATGATGTATACGTGTGGCATTGGAGGGACTCTGTTAATGGCTGTTACTCGGTCATTACCTGCTGAAAGCGTTTCAGCCCGTCTGACATTTGTCCTTTTTTAAAAACTTAGAATAGAATACAGTGACATTTTTGAGACACACTATATAACCCGTTAAATTCTAACATTCCATCACACCCCTCTTTTATTTGGTTGGCAACATGGCCGCTCCCACGGGGGTGAAACCCATTCAAAACCAGTCGTCCGTGCTGGGCGCTGACATTTTGAATATTGCACGGAATATTATCAGTTTGGGTGCTTGTATACACACATAATGTCAATTCGATACAAACATCAAAAGAAAGCCACAATATCAGTTGCTTGATGTTGGGTGCTATTGGGTGTTAAATTTTGTCCTAACCCATGGCCACACAACGAATGGAAATGACACTCAGTTGTCTTGACTTTAAATAACCCGCCTCAATGAAACATCTTTTCACCTAAGCGGCGCATTGCATTTATGGAAAACAAAGATACCTGAGCACAATGATCCAGGTACCCTATTATTACAACAAACCTGCCACCCTACACATAGAGGCAGCCATTGGTTTCTATTGTTGGTACTAGCTCTATGTTTTCTTTGTGGTCGGCAACCTGCGAGCGTTATCTTTCTAAGATTACGTACGTTTTGGCCTCCTCCTCTATCTATATAGAACCTCTTGGCCGCTCCGTCAACCCAGCGACGAAAATAATCAAAGTGTAGCTGATGATCTCCTTTAATGTTATCCATTGAATACCACATTTGCCTTACCAGTTTCTTTATCCCAGCCCTGCAAAAACGCTACAACCTGGATTGGTTAATCATCAGTAGAGATGTGGATGTTTCCAAGAACGTTTCTCAAGAATTGTTATTCCCATTACATTGCTGTCTTCAAACAAATAGAAAAAATGCTCAAAAATGTCAGACATTAACCACACCTCGTTTGTGATCTGACAAAATGGTTAAAAGAACGGTGGCTTTTTGAAGTGAAGTCTAAAATTGCCAACTTCCCCCCACTGACTTAAGCAAAATTTAAAATCCATGGAACATATCAGAATTTCCAGTTAACATCAAAATGCTTTCCAGAATTGTTATTTTGAGCACCAAAATGGCCATAGAATCCACTCTTTTAAATAGATCTTGAAACAACAGAAATAACTTACCAAACTGGGAGTACCAAGCTATGTTTTAAGTGTCCCAAGCCGCCCACATTAGTTATAACCCTGTAGACTGGTTAACCACTGTTGGGTATAACCTCTGAGGCTGAGGGCTTGTTCCTCTATTGCAATAATAAACATTGTTGAAATTTGCTGTACTAACCGAAATAGTGGTTAACGCAAGGGTAGTATCTCTTTCCTTCAAACCATGATTGAAATGACCACAATAACTTGTCCCAGGCTTGGGGGGCGTGTGGGCGATATTCTTGGACGAAAAACTTCATTGTGTGGCTGTGCAAACAGAGTTTGAAAACGCATTCTTTAATATAGTTATTCGATATTCATACTTCAATTATTGAATCACCACAGCCACTATGAGTCATTTTTTTAAGGATGTAGACAGACAACGCCCTCAATTTTTGTTAGTTTATTATTTTTTTTTAATTATGAGAATTGTGGCAATCAGGTCGATGCAAATGGTTGTTAGCTAGAAAACACCTTTTTCAACACGGGTATTTTTTGTCCAAAATATTGGAATCTTCGATATTATGACGACAAAAGATAGCCCGAAAGAAGTTTTAAGGTAATTTAAAAACGAATTTAATGTCCGTTTTGACCTCATTTGTTAATATGACGTAACACTAGCATTGAAGACACAATGGATTTTTTATATTTTGGGGAAAATTACTGATGTGGCTTTAGACATATTCGTAAAATCATAAATTGAACATTTGCACGGCTTTTAACACGAAAAAGAGAGCAAAGTCAAATGGTTTTCAAGATTTAACCTACACCTCATTTAAAAACTCCTTTGCTATATTTTCAAAATCAGGCTTTTATTTGATATACTTATAGCTGGTTTAAACACCGAATTGGATGTTTGTCTGTGGCAGTACCTGACCCTTTAGTCGTAGTACTATCATTACGATGCTCCTCGGTGCTGCCATCTGTAGTACTGAATTCCGCAGTAGTCCCGGCCGTGATACTAGGAGCAGACGTTGCGTCAGGTAAGTCACTTTGTCAGTGGTTATTTTTGTCATAGTTGTTTGGTCTATGCGGTGTGTGACACCTGGCTTGTGGTGATAGCACTAATAGAAGGCTTATATTTCAATACAAACAACAAACCATAGCTGAATTTTGCAGTACTTTGGTTCATATGAAATTAGAACATTACGCAACAAAGAAAATACCTTTTCATCTGTCATTTCAGATGGGGGTTATTTGTGATTGGAAAACCTTCAATGTTTGAGGACGCCTGATGTGTTGAATTGAAATCTCTCGTTACACCTTTAATGTCCCTTTTCACGAAGATGGCTAAGTGATGCTATTTGTTGATATGACGATAACAACCATTGTTGAGAGACACACTGGCTATTTTAATGTGAGGAAAACAATATTGACTGGTGGCATGAACATTATCCTGAGTAAACCTTTCAGCAATGTTTTTCTGTTTTCCGTGCTGACGTCCAAATGTTAAATTGCTTTCATGCTTGGATAACAGTGAATTGAATTCAAAATTACAAAATAGCATATTAAAAAAATGGGAAAGGGTCACTCGTTCAATACTAACCTTACCTCCTTGGTCCTTGTCGAAATCAGAAGATATTCGATCATAGTTGAAGCAGTTGGAAACACCGTACTGAGAAATTGTCAGTGCTGTACTTGGCCCTTTACTCGTAGTCGATCGCTATGATGCTCCTCAGTGCTGCCATCTGTAGTACTGAATTCCGCAGTAGTCCCATCCGTGCACTATGAGCAGCTATGCGTCCTGTAAGACACTTTGTCAGTGGTTGTTTTTGTCAGAGTTTGTTGTCTCTGTTTGTGTGACACCTGGCTTGATGTTGATCGCACTCCTAGAATGCTTATATTTCAATACCAAACAACAAAACATAGGCTGAATTTTGCAGTATTTTTGTTTCATATGAAATCATTACACAATACTGCAACAAAGGAATACTTTTCATCTTTATCATTTCAGATGGGGGTTATTTGTGATGGAAAACCTTCAATTTTTGAGGGACCTGATGTGAAATCTCTCGTTACCCCTTTAATGTCCATTTTCACTAAGAATGGCTCAGTGATGCATTTGTTGATATGACATAAACATGTTGAGAGACACTGGCTATTTTAAATGGAGAAACATATTTATTGTGGCATGAACATTATCATGAGTACACCTTTTCAGCCAATGTTTTTCATGTTTTCAGTGCTGACGTCCAAGGTTAATTGCTTTCAGCACTTATGTCGAAAAACTCGATTCGTATTGCATATTTAAAAACAATGGGAAAGGGTCAATCGTTCAATAATACCTTACCTCCGTTGTCTTTTCGAAATCAGAAGATATTCGATCATAGTTGAAGCTAGTTGAACACCGACGAGAAATTGCATTGCTGTACTTGGCCCTTTACTCGTAGTACGATCGCTTATGATGCAGCTCAGAGCTGCCTATCTGTAGTACTGATTCCGCAGTAGTCCATCCGTGCTACTAGGAGCAGACGTATGCGTCCATGTAAGACACTTGTCAGTGGTTGTCTTTTTTGTCATATTGTTTGGTCTCTGGGTGTGTGACCCCTGAGTGTGGTGATGGCACCTAGGAGGTTTTTTGAGGAGGTTAGCGTCAGGGCAGAGCTGCTTCACAGAGGTCAAATGGTGGGTAGAAACGACATGTGCTGATATAAACTCCCTACGTTTGCTCTGTAGTTGAGTTTTTTATCATCAAACGCTGCTCTGTGGTTACAATTTCACAACAAACAAACCAAAGATAATTAAAAGGGATTACTAGCTTCCATAAGGTGACTAACTTTTTTTTCTAAACATAATGGAATGGTTGAGATCAGCGTTATGGATAAGACGAGGGTAAGGATTATGGCATAGATACGTGTGAGCAATAAAACCTACATTCAGGAAATTTTTTTCTTCAAAGGTTAAACGTTATTTTTTGCTTGTCAATGTTTGCTTTGGTGTTTTACGAGATAAACAGCTATCAGAAGATTTTTATTAGGTGTCTTTCGGACTTTGGGTTTAGAAATTATGGTCAATTTTTGCGGAGAGACCTAATAATTCAGTTTGGGCCGATTTTTAACCATTCAATGCGGAGAGACTGACACTGACTTATACCATAACACCTATAACAGAGACAATTCACATATGCAATGTCAGTTTGGTATCGATTCTTATTGACAAAAACATATCATTTTGAATAAAATGCTCTATTGTGTAGACATAATTATAATAAAATATCTTCAAAAAATTAAATTACGATTGTTTTAAACTCATAAAAAGTCAGTAATGTAAAAATCACTCCATATCAATGTCTCAGTTCATGAACATAATGAAACTGCTCAGAGTTTTGTTTTTAAATCTCTAGGTATTATTTTGCACAATACAGGGTACTCAGCGTCCATAAATTGCGAGAACTAAAGCTGAAGTTTTTCTGTAAATAAATCGGAATTAAAACTTAAATTCAATATAGCACTGCGTTTTTTCAAGTCGGAATACACAACTTCTATGGTTTCACTTTTGCTCCCAAGATTCGTTGTAGTTTAAAACCATGAAATTTTGGGGAACCAAAGTAAACTGTGGTCTTTTACACCACTATCTTGAATTTCTTATTTGGGAAATTAAACTTTTTTCACTCATATTTTTCTTTTGTACTCCTGGATATTCTGTTTATAATCCCTCAATTACTCTCCCACCTTCTATTGTTTTTAAATAGAATTTCGGATGACGATTTATGTTTAAACCATATTTCCCAGACCCTTGCTTAGCAATTCCCGGGCCTCTCACACCAGAGTTTAGCAGATAAAGATTGGCTATTGTGACATACTTTGTGGGTAGATCAGAACGGATATCCGGTTACAGTTTTTTCATGGAAAAACAGCGTTGAGTCGAGCTATTATGTCTAGAATCAAGGGCAGGTACCTGCCTGAATTGCCTATGGCTCGCTAGCTGTTAGAAATGGTCCCAGCTTCACTGCGGCAAAAACAATAAAACCACTGAAGTGAATCTAATGTGGCCTAGAAGTGGCTTAAAGTCCGAGGAAATAGTTAATTTATAAACCTGTCAGTTGACTTTGCAGCGACAACGGGAGAAAACGAAAATTGTTTCTTCTAATCATACACTCTCTATGCATTTTAATTCTTTAATTCTCCATTGTTAAGTAATGATCGCTCCTCAAGTGTGATTTGTTGGATTGGAAATAATCTGGTCTTAGGGCCGATGCTAAGGAATCTTAACTTAAAGGGCGACACAAGCAAATACTTCTGATGAATTTCAATGGGGATTAGCCCCAGAGACCCCGAATAGTGACACATGATTCGAAATTACATACGGGTCATCCCAAATCTACGTGAGATTAATTGGCCATTCTCCGAATAAAGTGTTTCTGTTTGGTTATCCAAAATGACCAAATATAACAGTAAAATGATCCTGAAAAGCATTAAAAATTCTAAACTTTTCATATTTTTTCAGATACGGAAAAATGCATGGGTGATTGTAAAAACAATATCGGATTTTTAGTATATTGCTTAGTGTTCACTTACGTACGTAACGGGGTAACGTATCTGGCCGGCCCTTTTTTCTTACCGTGCCGTTCTTAATAAAAGTACGTGCTTTAACCGACTTAACTCATATCTTATCAGGTATTACCATCATACTAAAGTATGGTGGATATCGACCTTTATGTGTCACGGTGTTTATCAAGAGCGCAGCGGGAGGAGGTAACGTACTGGCTGGTATGAACACATGAAGGATTTTTTTCATTACCACCACCAGGTCAGTTTACTTCAAACCAGATTTTTATGGAAAACATGTGTAATAATAACATTGAGATGTGCTTGATTTATCCGCATATTGGAACATGTTTCTAGAGTTTTTTGGCAATTTTGTATCAATTCGAATTATCGTAACGCATCTGTCTGCAATAGTGGCGACAATGCTCCTCAGGAACTCTTACAAAACTTTAATAATACAATATTATCGTGTGTTTGAATTTGAACGTAGGGCATAATGAGGCTGGATTAAAACTTTAATTTTATGTTGAGGTCCTACTCAGGCTCCAAAGAAACCACATTACATCTATTTAACACAAACTTGCATTTTAGAGCAATCTTGTATTTTGTACGGGCTGTGCCAAAGACGTCATTTTGCCATAGGGTTTTACAGTAACGATTTACAACGTCCTCCAATGAAATCGTTTGGTTTTCAGCACATAAGGGTTAATTATGCCACTATCCGTAGTCATTTTTTTTTTTTCAAATCAAAATGCCCATTTTGATCCTCTAAATTGCTAGTGGTTTTAGGTATATCATTCAACAGTCGTAACTCACTTTTTTTGGTGAAAAACAGACATTGAGGCATTTTATGCAGTCTTGAAGATGGCCATTTACGACTGTTTTAGACCTTAAAAAAGTCGGATCCCGACTTTTGGTAGTACACAAATCCCAAAGCATAAAAATCAATAATTTCTTACAAAATACGGCGGGTTACGCTTAGCCACATACATGGGGGGGGTCTTTACTTCCCTATTTCCATGGCCAAAAATGGACTTTGAGAAAAATAGGTGGCGCGATTTGTTTTCAATCGTGAAGAATCGATGATAGTGGCTTTAATTATTTTTATTGTTAGTAATAAATATTTATTTATGTACATGTGCATCGTATAATCAAGCAAAATGAGTTCTGTTCCCGATTTTTAAAAATATTCTCAATGACTTCCTTCCGCTAGTGCCCAAGGGGGATCTCATTAACGGCGTGGATGATTTAAATTCCTCTTTAGATGAAAATAAGCGTATTTAAAAGTCCGGCACAAAATCCCACGCGTAAAAGCGGCCAGCGCGAAAAACAATTTTGGGGTCATAGGAACCCCCCTGGTCCCTTAAAGTGGCTAAACACTCTTGAACTCTTATTTGAGTTTGGATAGTGATTTTAGTGCATGTTGGGCTGTGGCAACCATAAACATAATTGATTTTTCTTGTATCAGCCAACACAGATACGAGTACAAAATGATATACAGATGGGCAAAAGCTAGAATCTAAGGAAGCAACCACCTTGACTTATGAAGAGCAATTTGGTCCCTACCAATAGAAGAGAAGACATTCAATTTGATGTGTGCACATATCCCCTAACAGTAATCTGATTGAAAAATCAAGGCTATTTCCAGAAGTTATATTATATAGAGAAAACGAATTCCGGAATATTTTACCTTCCAAACTTTAGTGCATCGTATAGAAACAGAAACGCTTCTATGATTGCTCATATAATTTTGCATTAACATGTGTGTATAATTAGATTTGCAATTGATTTATACATTTTGAAAAACGACCAAAACGTATGAAGATGTTCAAAGTGCACAACAAATCAAATCATCTAAAAGGTACCCAATTAAAATGGCCATTACCTTATAAAAGCCAGTTTTTGTCTACTGTTAAATACATACAGACATTAATGGTGGTTTCCATAGTACATTTTTTGTATTTAATGACTGATAGAAACAATTAAATCAATGGTATCTTTTGTTGCAACATCAACACGAAACTGCAGAAATTCTAATTGCAGTACAGTGCAAAAAGAAATGACGTCATAGAAAAACGCTACTTCAGAAAACACAGTACATACATCATATAATGTCTATCTGGACAAATCAAATCCCGCATCATTTGTTTGCCTATTGGAAAATTGAAGGTCCTTAAAATACAACTAATCTCAATATATGGTGGCCCTTTTCTTTAGTCAATTGTTTTTTAATCGGTCGCGTAGCGCAGTATATTACTTTTACTCCTGGCCATTTTTGGGCCGTTTTTTTTGGTTCGCGGATGTCCGTAAAAGTCGGACGATTTCGGCCGTGAAAATGGTACGTGCAAATTCCTGTTCGTGCTGGTGTTTTGCCCCCTAGAAATTGTCGGTGTAATTCTTAGCTTTGAAGTTTTTTTGGGTAAAAACGGTGTTTTTTGTAAAATTTGTTTGCTTTTATTTAAATGGAAAGTTTGGGGTTTGTTTACCTGGATTTGAAGTATGTAGCGAGA
>JAMKCH010038162.1:0-17569 GCA_023653785.1 Ophioderma brevispina | reverse complement strand
TTTTTAATGTGGCATAAGGGGTGTCTGATGGCTTTTTTGAGCACAAAAAATGCACTAGTTGGATCATTCGTAAGTATACATGTATAAAATAGAACAATCTCACAATTTTGGTGAGTATAATATAGCCGACCAATACCAGGCAATCCTTGTGAGGCTTGTGTGGGAGTTAATTGATTACTTTGTACTTCTGGGTTTACAGAGTATAGGGCAGCTCAGGTTCAACTACCAGTGACCTACTTGTGACGGGCCATACACATCCTGTTTATAATGATGACGCCTGCAGCCTGCACTTCACCAATGAGCCTCTTACACTTACATCCTAACAGCTTAATAGCAAGGTTTAATTGCCCTCTCACATTTCACTCCAGTGAACACCTACCCTTGTACATTGTACCACCCATGACGGTCACTTTTTGTCAGGATAATTATTTGTTGTTATACCTGAGTGAGCACCTACTCCCCGTCGTGTAAGGAGCACAAAGCACTCAGATCACGGGATGAAGTTTGTTACTAATTGTCATACCCAAGTGAGTACCCCCTGTAGACCCCCTGTAGTGAGTGCAGGTAAAGTGCTCATTTTCAAGAAGAAAGGAAGTGCTAATCAATTACGGACCTTTTAAAACTTTCTCGGAGCTAGAAATAAAAGATGGACAGAAGGATACAGGATCCCATGGTGCCGCGCCGGTGCCGCTCCGGTGCCGCGCCTTTGCATTGGGACTATGAAAAGTAGCCAATTTGGGCAAGCCCGCGGCAGCCTTTTTTAGGCGCGGACGGCATGTAAAAAGTAGGCCCCATGTTCGGGGTAAACCGCTGTGATTGGCAACACTGACGCATGAAATTATTTCACTTATGGATCTCCAGTACCGTCACTTGTCGCTGTGCCGCTGCATCATTCCCGGTATACATCATACTGTCATAAATAATTAAGGTGACTTATCGTAAATGGTGGCACTATTACTACGCCTGCAAAACGTGGGCATTTGTAGTCCGTGTCACCCGCCTGGCCCAGCCCAGTCCTGCTAAGCATGACTGGAGTGGCCTTATCTTTTATTAAAGGTGCATTTTGTGATTTCAGCACCTTCTGTTTTATTCATTGATCACCAGATATCCTTGAGAAAAGCTTATTCTCAAATTTGAGCTGATTACGGTTTTGTGTTATGAGCAATTGCTTGTTTCCCACGGTCCCATAGGGCGCTTGCACAGCAGGTCAATAGGTTATCTTGGCCAGACCGGCCTCCAGAACAACCCAAAAGCATGCAGAGGAATAAAAGGAATCACTGTAGAAATAGTTCGATGATGAAACGTTAAATGTTCAGGGAACCAGGTGCATGTATTGTGTATCCGTGGCATCACTTGGATGATCTGGAGGGCAACAAAAGTCCATATAATTTACCTTCAGTGCAAGGGCCTATAGGCTACCCTGTACTGTCCCATTTCTGTCCGTTTACGGACAGAAAATTATTAAAATTGCGAATTTTCTAGCAGATTGCGACCGAATTTGCACGAAATGTTGGGCGCACGTGGATTACTACTTAGGCTAAACGGTTAAGATGATTAAAAATCTTCAACATTGTTTAGTAAGTCGGGGGGACCACGAAATGCCCCCTTTAACCTCTGACAGTTTTTAATGGCCCTCCATTCATGCCACAATCTAACTCAAGACCAATGTAAAAACAATTGTTGCTGAAAAATTAATGATTTCAAATCTTTAAATTGCATGTTCTGACCATTTTAACTAGGACTCCCCGATTTAACCGGAAGTAGTATCGATTTTAATATCAGATTGAAAGCCCATATTTTTCTCCATTGACATTGTCGTTCCTGAATTTGAGCCCTCAAATCCATTTAATTCCCAAGATCATAAACAAAAAAACTGATGTGTTAGTGGTTAACCTCAACTTATAGGACATTATTGAATCTGGTTGCAATAATGCACTTGCTTTACCATCAAAACGAAGTTGTTTCCCACGGGGTATTTGATGGGTGTATGTGCAAGTGCAGACTCTCATATCAAGTAGAGGGAGAACACAGTGACACAAAATCGGTATTTACAAGCACCTTTAATACCTCATCAAGGTTTGTTTTTGTTTGGTTAAATTCACGTCTGATTTGGATTAAATAAATGGTTGAGTGAATTGAACCCAACTACAGGGATTTGTAAGGATGAAGTTAAAAAGAAGATTGCTGCAGAGATGAACCTATCGGAGACGGCCCCATTCATACGCCCGCTTTCACCAGGTGATGCCTTCAATGACAGGGTAAGCTGGTAATATGAAAACTAATGTTAGGGACTGTAGTTATACTAAACCTACATGTACTGCTATAAATGATAAGGAAAAGATCATTTATTTCAATTTACTGTTTACTTAAATAGGGGTCATCACCCCAAACTACATTGATTTAATTGCTCGAGACATCCAGAAGGGAGGATCCATCGGAAATCCCAACTTAAAGGTGCAACGAGAGATTTTGAGGACACCCAAAATTGCTGAGAAGTCATTAGGAGTAATTCATATAGATTAACACTCAATAGATTTCGTACCTTGTATTTGCCTACAGAAATGTCTTAAAGAGAGAACTCACGAGTGTTTTCTGATTTGCTTTATATTTCAATATAAAAATAAGCTGAATTTCGTATTTGCTCCTATACGAAATTAGAAATTCCAATTTTTTGTACCAAAGAAAAGAAAACATTTCTCAGTGAATCCTTTCAGATAGGGATATTTTTGATGGAATGCTTACATCAGGGCAAAACTCGGCATTTTCGATTTTTTTTAGGGACACCTGATGTGAAAATCTTCGTTGCACATTTAATGATGAACAGGGACAAATATTTGGGGCTACATGGGAACAGCATCTCGGCTGCAGCCACTAGGGTCTATCACCCCAATCCAAAAAGGGTTAGGGTGATAGGCCCAAGCTATCACCCCAATTCCTAAAGGTGAGGGGTGATAGGCCGTAGCCAGTACAAGGGAAAATAGTGTGCCCTATTTCCCGAATATAAACCATGTAGTATGTGTTTTATTAGTGCCTCACTGTGACTTGGGGACGAGGTTGTAGGGATTTCCCTAGGGAAATGCAAAGAATCAGCCATATGAAATAACATGATTTGTGGCAGACTTTAATGAGGTGTTATTAGCCATTCTTTTAATAGCACCAAAAAATAAGCTCTTCAAAAAAGCTCCAGAAAGCTGTTTTGTGCAAATAATATTAAAAAACACTCAAAATAACCCCCTTCCCCATCTGGCTCTATGTTGGGAACCACTGTAAGAAAAACCACATCCCTAAGAATCATAATACTTGTACTTTTGTCCTTTCAGCTGCCAGATTTGGTCTTCGTTGGTGGACACCCACAAATGAGGTCAACCTTGTGGGCATGCTACAATGGCATCGGCGGCTGCCGTTTTTCATCATTGGCAATGAATCACCTCAGCTGAATTTGAACTAAGGAGGTGGGACACTTGTTGCTAAGAGACAAGATCAACTTTTGCCATGACCATAACACTTCAATCCATGTAAAGAGGAGGTAAATCATTTTAACCATAGAGTAACAAACAGTGAACTTGGGTGACATTGTAATGTTTAGTGTCGGGGGTTGATTGTATATGTTTGTATGAGAATCACAGGGCCTCTATCTAGCTACAGGTCTTGGGAAAAATTGTTTCAAATCTTTAAATTGCATGTTCTGACCATTTTAACTAGGACTCCCCGATTTAACCGGAAGTAGTATCGATTTTAATATCAGATTGAAAGCCCATATTTTTCTCCATTGACATTGTCGTTCCTGAATTTGAGCCCTCAAATCCATTTAATTCCCAAGATCATAAACAAAAAAACTGATGTGTTAGTGGTTAACCTCAACTTATAGGACATTATTGAATCTGGTTGCAATAATGCACTTGCTTTACCATCAAAACGAAGTTGTTTCCCACGGGGTATTTGATGGGTGTATGTGCAAGTGCAGACTCTCATATCAAGTAGAGGGAGAACACAGTGACACAAAATCGGTATTTACAAGCACCTTTAATACCTCATCAAGGTTTGTTTTTGTTTGGTTAAATTCACGTCTGATTTGGATTAAATAAATGGTTGAGTGAATTGAACCCAACTACAGGGATTTGTAAGGATGAAGTTAAAAAGAAGATTGCTGCAGAGATGAACCTATCGGAGACGGCCCCATTCATACGCCCGCTTTCACCAGGTGATGCCTTCAATGACAGGGTAAGCTGGTAATATGAAAACTAATGTTAGGGACTGTAGTTATACTAAACCTACATGTACTGCTATAAATGATAAGGAAAAGATCATTTATTTCAATTTACTGTTTACTTAAAATAGGGGTCATCACCCCAAACTACATTGATTTAATTGCTCGAGACATCCAGAAGGGAGGATCCATCGGAAATCCCAACTTAAAGGTGCAACGAGAGATTTTGAGGACACCCAAAATTGCTGAGAAGTCATTAGGAGTAATTCATATAGATTAACACTCAATAGATTTCGTACCTTGTATTTGCCTACAGAAATGTCTTAAAGAGAGAACTCACGAGTGTTTTCTGATTTGCTTTATATTTCAATATAAAAATAAGCTGAATTTCGTATTTGCTCCTATACGAAATTAGAAATTCCAATTTTTTGTACCAAAGAAAAGAAAACATTTCTCAGTGAATCCTTTCAGATAGGGATATTTTTGATGGAATGCTTACATCAGGGCAAAACTCGGCATTTTCGATTTTTTTAGGGACACCTGATGTGAAAATCTTCGTTGCACATTTAATGATGAACAGGGACAAATATTTGGGGCTACATGGGAACAGCATCTCGGCTGCAGCCACTAGGGTCTATCACCCCAATCCAAAAAGGGTTAGGGGTGATAGGCCCAAGCTATCACCCCAATTCCTAAAGGTGAGGGGTGATAGGCCGTAGCCAGTACAAGGGAAAATAGTGTGCCCTATTTCCCGAATATAAACCATGTAGTATGTGTTTTATTAGTGCCTCACTGTGACTTGGGGACGAGGTTGTAGGGATTTCCCTAGGGAAATGCAAAGAATCAGCCATATGAAATAACATGATTTGTGGCAGACTTTAATGAGGTGTTATTAGCCATTCTTTTAATAGCACCAAAAAATAAGCTCTTCAAAAAAGCTCCAGAAAGCTGTTTTGTGCAAATAATATTAAAAACACTCAAAATAACCCCCTTCCCCATCTGGCTCTATGTTGGGAACCACTGTAAGAAAAACCACATCCCTAAGAATCATAATACTTGTACTTTTGTCCTTTCAGCTGCCAGATTTGGTCTTCGTTGGTGGACACCACAAATTGAGGTCAACCTTGTGGGCAGGCTACAATGGCATCGCTGACCTGCCTTGTTTTTCATCATTGGCAATGAATCACCTCGCTTGAATTTTGAATGAAACAAGGAGTGGGAAACTGGTGCTAAGAGGGACAAGATCAACTTATTGCCATTGACCCTACACTCAATCCATGTAAAGAGGAGGTAAATCATTTTAAACCATAGATTAACAAACGTGAACTTGTGTGACTTTGTAATGAATGTGTCTGTGGTCTTGTTTGTATATTGTTTGTATTGCATAATCACAGGCTCTATTAGCTACAGGTCTTGGGAAAAAATTGTTCAAACACTTGACCCATTATCAGAAAAACTTCCCCAACGGCCCCATTTAAATTGATTGACCTGGTGGGTTTCCTGATCAGCAGTCTTGCCCCCCCCCCCGGCAGTGATTGATGATTGATGGGGAGTGCATGATTGATTGAGGTGCATTGATTAGGGGACTGCATTGATTGATGGCGGTTGGGAAGGGTAGGTTAAAGGGAAAGGTTGGTGCTTGATATAGGGGCCTTAAAGTTCTGACACTGAGATTAGTTTTCAATGTAACAAATGGTAGTAGTGAGTGTTCCACCTATTTTTACCAAGGTTTTTAGTAGTGAATAGCATGTAAAAAGTTAAAAAGTTTATGTGTTGGGATGGGGCAGGGTGATCGCTTCCTACCAAATTAGTACCGGAGCTGTGCAGTGTAATCGTGCACGTAATCCATTAGGTCTCTTGGAAGGAAAACAGTCAGTGGGCAATCCTTGATTCAAATTAAACAGGAGGTTCATGGATGGACCTAAAGTTGTTGAAAATCTTAAGAACACATGATAGACCACAGATGATGTCCGAAAAGTTGTGATTTTGGGCTACGAACATCTGGGAAGTAAAAATTCTTCCACCATAATTTTTAAAAACATTATAATTAAAATTGTGGGTATGTACAATTGCCAGAAGCAGTTGCACATTACGAGAAGAAAAAAGATAAAACATTGCTATAATACTTTCGGCTAAGCCGTTCACTTTCCTGTGTTCGATTGGTTGAAGATGAGCGATTTTCGTCATCAGCCAATCACATACGTTGGAATGAAATCGATCTGGATAATCGGCAATCAGCTGGCAAGAAAAGGGCGACGGACTTGCCAGCCATCATAGCGAGGGCACTGAAAACTTTTCGGTTTTCATGGGTATCTCATTGCTAGACACCGGTGAAATCTTTCAGGTACGACTCATGGTGCTTCATTTTTTTAAAAGTGACTCAAAAGAGGAAGTTCAGTTTAGATTGTTTTGAGGCCAAGGTTGCATGGAATCCGAGGTTTGTAAACTTAGCATAATTCTCGACTCTGTGACTTTTGCCAAATACTCAGTAAATGATACGAGCACATGAATTGTACCCAGGAATTTACGATACGGCAATTGCCCAAATTCCATCGACAGTGCTGCTACAACAAAGTTCGTAACAAAACGATGTGACTGATCGAGGGGGAAGAGAAGAGGCAGGAGAAGAGCGAGCGAAAAGAGATGAGGTCAAGGATGATCCCACAAAGGTAAGTTTTTATTATTCTTAGCTTTTCAATGGATCACACAGCGGCTAGGGGCCGGATCAGAACTCGTCCAGGAACCACGTTGATTTATTTTAATGTCAATCCAGCTTGAAAACAAAAAAAACAAAATAAACTTACTGTTGACAATCAGAAACAATTTAAACTGGGGGTAGGGGCCTATGCTCGAACAGTTTCAGACCTTTGTCTGTCGCTATGGACATTTGAACCTGCATTGCCAAAAAATTATTACAACAATGAGACTTTGTATGTAAATTAGTTCTCGTCGGTTGACTGAATATGAAGTTGAAAAGAATTTAGTATTGATGGCCAAAGTTTAAGTTAAACCTTCCCACACCGGCCGTAGTAGGCGGTGCTTAGTTAAAAGGAATTCTACCGTGATGAACTTTTTATTTGGGCGTAACTCGCACACGGTAGAAGCACTTCCGTATACAATAACCTGATGCAGTGTAAAATGGAAATAGGCTCAGAGGAGGAAAAAAGGTTTCGCAAATTATTCGGAGCTAATAAAAATTGTTTCATATTATATCCTCCTCGTTAAAACAAGACACAAACCTAACCTGAGGGAAGGGCATGTTATCTAAATAGCGCATAAACTTTATAATTAATAATTATGAGATACAAATTAAGGGGAAATTCTTTCCACTATAATTGTATAGTTCCAGAAAACAGTGATGGACAGCGGCCAATACTAGTGCCATTACTCAACATGTGAAATGCAAATTGTAGATGATTTGTATTATGTTTTATGATCGGTAGACAACTTCATGACTTGAATATTCGAGCGTCACGTGTGTGTAATTCTTATCAAGTGTCAAAATAAAATTTTCAAAAATTGGTTAATTTTTGTAATGCCATGCTTGAAGAGTTACAATTTTACCCCATGTGAATATTTTGAGCTAAGAAAACTGCGTTTAACTATCTGTTTGTATTTGACATCAAAAATCCTTTTTACCCCTTCAACGGTACTCACAATATGTGCGAAAGTTGCATACAAAATGAGTATATTTTTATTATGGCCAAATGGTATTTTGTTATACATATTTATATTTAAATAGCACATGTTGGTTGTAGAACATATTACCAAGAAATGTGTCCAAAAGGTTTATGGAAAAGCAAGTATAAGAGAAAACCAACAAATCTAAGTTTGGACTGCGTCTACAGTAAATCCATCCTAGAGAAAAGATACTTTGATTTTCTGTCATACACGACTGAAAATACTATTATTTTGATTAACCTAAAGACAGGTATTCAGGCTTATTCAGTGTTCATGGTAAGATTCCAATAGCAATAAACCTGGATTCTAAAGAGAGTAGATGCGTCTTCTGGAAAGGTCTCAGTTAAAGATTTTTTGACGTGGTTTCACATTATAAATAGGATTGTTGGTCAGGACAAGTAGAGACACTTTTTCAGATACGTGTTAAAAACATTTAGAGAATAAACAATGTTGGGTTCAGGTTTGTGTGAATACTTGGTCTGAGTCTTAGTTTATTTTGAGGGTTGACATCAGAAGACGTAACTCAGCACTGAAAGAAAAATTAACAAGAATTTCTTAATTCTGCTGTTCATAATTAAAAATTGTTTTTTTTTTTTTTTTTGTTGCTAAAGTTTATATAAATGTTTGCTTACATACCATGAGGCTTTATGAGATGATTTACATTTTGAGTAATTAATAGTTTGCTTAGTAAGAAAATATTAAAAATCACATTCTCAAAAGCAGTATTACAGCAGAAATTAAAGGAAATTCTGTTCATATTTCTTCAGTGCTGAGTTACGTCCGTTCTGATTGTTTCACCCGCGATTGGATCGTCAGTTTTAAAGGTGCTTGTTCCGATTTGTGTCTCATGTTTTCTTCTTGATCATGAGAACTTGGCACTTGCAAACCCTCGCCACCACATATTGTATCCAAACAAACTTAAAGATGATGGGTTTGATTGGCTAAAATTTCAGGGACGACATTGAGAAAAAATGCAGCCTTTCATCCGATAGCTAAACGAGATTATTCCTCGTGTAATATGCCCAGAATTAGTCTACAGTGGTAAGATTTCAATATGGGATTATAGAGCATTAATCAGTCAGGCATAATTATAATTCCTTGAAGTCTTGAGACTGGACTGGGTCAATGTAATATTACAAAGCAGAAATGACCAAAATGTATGCTTTCCTTAAGACAATCCGCACAAGCACCTTCAATTTTAAAGTAGTCTATACTGATGTTCATATGCCGGCAGAACTGGAAAATAATTTTCCAGGAAGCAAATCAGGTGTCCTGGAAAGTATGGCCCAAAATCCCTCCTTTTTATATTTGTTGAAAAGCAGAACTACATCCATTCAAAAACGGGAATTTTGCCTAGGAAGGAGCTGTCGATCTGCTTGCATCAGTGCATGAAGGGTTTAAAAAATATACCTCAGCTGGAAAAACAAGCTTCTCAAATGAATGAAAATATGTTTTGGGGCTGACATTTGTGTTAAAATGGAAAATTTCTGAAATAAAAATGGAAAAAAAAATCTTAGCAAAATTGGCTTATAACATTATTTTCGTTATAAATAAGGCAAACACTAGAAAGCCAACGTACTTTGAAAAAAACAATTGGAATAAAGGGTCTATTATTTTAAGTTACATTGCATGAGTACAGCACATTCTGTTTTATTCAAGGCTCACTAGGTAGCCTTTGTGAAGAGCGTGTCACAAAACTTTAGTTGATTCTGATCGTCGGTTTGTGTTATAAGACAATGTTTCCAACTACACCGGGCTCGATGGGCCATGGTGCCGTACTTTCTGTCCGTATTTAGAAAGTTACCAAAGATGACATTTAAAAATGAATAGTGTACACGTTTGCTAAGGCTAACGGTTCAGATATAAAAAATTCACCTCTTAGGTTAACGTGGGTTGACAGGGACGAGAGTGTGGATAACAAAATGTCCTTTAAGCACCAAACCACTATAATTGATTTCGAAACAGATGTACAAATATTGGCCAATCAGAATCCATATAAATATCCATTATATGCAAATTTCCAGAATGAATAATGAACTAAAGGGGAGTGATATTGCCCTCAGTTTGCTTTTGCCTAATACATTACCGTTTTAATCCAATGGTTAAAAAAAAAGACCAAAAGTAAAAAAAAAAAAAAAAAACACACACTTATTATATATTTACTTCTGCATTAATGATTGCCAACTTAGGGATGCGCCATTAGACATAAAGGATTCATAAGTTTTTACAAATAAAAATGCCCACCGGAGTGACACAGGTACAAAACAACTCTCTACACTAATGATGCTAAATGACCATCGCCAAAAAATATATTTAATATTTCATGGAACAAGAAAATACAAGCCTATGCACCCTTCCCCTCTCGAGGTTAAATGATAACATACCTTTACAAAGTAGAGGGCATAGTTAGGGAAAACTTGCCAGGTTCCTTTAGAAATTCTAATTGATATCCAAAAAGAAACACAATTTGGACTATATAAATGTAGACTATATAAATGATCAAGATACTTTGGAAGGTTTTTATGAATCATAAGAGAGGCGTTACCTACTACATTACAAGACCATTCCCCCCATTGTATGAAAAATACATGGCCAAAGTTGGAATTCACTTATTTTATATTTTAAAAATGCACCTCTTGTCTTTTTTCCCTAGCAAATCCGGACATTAGGCATTCTGTTTGGGCCTTTAAATATTCACGAAACATCATACTGATCATACCTGAACTGTTATTGCATTATAACAAGTTCAATAAAGCCTATTTTGATCTAATCATCCCTTTAATTATGTTTAAAAACACGGGATAGCCTGGTTATAGCAGCCCGACGGTGAAACATTATTAAATTCAACACAATTCGGCTGCGTACGGCGGGGTTTACCGGCTGCAATATCCATACAAGGCGGTGCTCCAACACCATTAGGAATATCCTTCCATGCTTCCACGTTTACGACTGGATTCTGCCCAAACTTTTCTGCGGGACCTTTGCCACCAAAACATCCATCACAATTTTCAAGCGGTACATGTGCAACTTTTCAATTTGCAATACCCGGCAGTAATTAAAGGTTTCTTCCCCGATGGATCTGTGCAAAAATTTCGACTTCGTCGAATATGCAGTATCCTAGAACCCTTTCCGTTCATCTTTCAATCAAACCTATGGTCATGAGGAACACACCACTTCGTCATGTGTGAAACCATTCGTTCACATTTAATGTTTGTTTGTTTTGTTTTTTAAATCTTATCTTCATTGAAGGATTCCAAGTCCCTGGAAAGCTCTTATAAACGGGTGAGTAGGCCTATCAGCAATGGTAATTCTACCTCAACTATGGACCTAATGGACACTCTTCATGGTCCGCCATTGTGGTGAAAACAAAGCAAGCCTTAGTGGCTGCACAGACCAATTATATATATTGCCAGCGCCACTGCCACGCACTTTTTTGATTGTGGCACAGTGCTTTAGGAAAGGCTGTTTCGCCTGACACCCAAGTCTTGCTTAATTTCAAAATAGAAGAGTGTGAATAGGGGGGTGGGGTTTTTTCCTACTGTTGGATGAGTGTCCATTCAAAATGACTGGCTTTTAAAGCAGCACAGGCACATTCCAGAAAATATGAATTTTTTCAATTGGTCGCAAATGATAAGCTAGGCGATTGGAGATAGAGATAATTTTACAACATTAGGGGGAAATAACATATCAAAAAGTCAGGACGGACATGAATAAGAGACTAAAGCCATCCAGGTAATTGGTAGGCCTAAACTTCGTAAGTTTGCGTTAATTTACTTTAATCAACAAAATTTGTCTAGTACATGAATATCATAGACTTGTACCATGATATTTTAAAACCACAAAGGTCACAGACGGTCAAACAAGGTTGCATGCCCGTGAGATGAGAATCAACTTGGGCGTGTTGTTTTCTTGTGTTACATATCAATTCCGCGTCGTCTGCTGACTTAATGTCGCCGTGACATTAATTATAAATTTTTTCTGTTTACCCCTAAGTGCACTGATTTTGGGCTCTATATTTCATGTGAGGGCTAAGCACATGAAAGCTTTTATAACAAGTGCAAAAATATCAATTTTGAAAAAATCTAGAAGGGACACTATTTTTTTAAATGTTGACTGTGTCTCTTTAAGCTCTGGGCATGTATTAGTGTGAATTTGGAACTGCATGTTTTTCAGATTTAGCACATTGCATTAAATCCAGCGAGTTTTTTGTGTGTGTAAATTTATTATTTGTATTATAAGCATGAAATCCCACATAATATCTCCTTAGCCGTGCTTCTTGAATTGTTGCTTTGACATTCTCAGTTGTTTCTCAGGGTTCCTACACTAACCTTGAAATCCAGAATAGATCATCTGTTTGTCCTGTTTTTACCGACTCCAAAGCATTTTTTAGGCCCAAGAGGGTGTTTTGAATCAATCCCATGATGCATAGCAATGTGCCTATACCGTTCTGTACTCACACATGTCAGTATTAGGGATAAAAAGGTGTTCAACAAGTTTTAAGAACCCAAGACATTTCATAATGCTGCAAAAAAATTCCCTAAGTACTAACATTTGTGGTCTAAAATGAGCGTTAAAGTCACGGTTTTTAAGTGTTAATAATAGGATTTTTAGGTGATCACATACTATTGAGGTGACATTTCCCAAACCTGGTGCATTGTGGGATTGGACCTCAATACAACCCTCTGGTAGCACATACTACCTTCCTGAGTCTGCAGCAGCTTCAAATAACTTCAACTATACCTGTTTTCACCTCATCGTGACTGTGGCGTAATCAGCGGGGGAAGGGGGTGGCAGGGTGTCCCTCCTTGCTCACAACCCTTCCGCCCCCACCCAGAACCCTTTCCCCACCAATAGAACTGACCTATTGTCGTGCCTCGGCACCCCTTTTGCCCCCGCCCCCCCATCCTTTGTCTGGCTCGCTCCCACTGTTGCAGCAGTGGAAATCACAGAAAAGACTACCACAGCAGTCACATGTGCGTTGCATTGCCATCTTTGTCCGGTGCTGTTAATCACACCCGCATGTAGGTGTGGCGCCAGCTGTTGCGCATCCTCCCCCCCCCCCGCCCCCCCCCCCCTCTACGGCCACAGCGAGCGGGAAACGAGTTATAGCCCGCAAACTGAGTTGACGTATGAATGTCTTCATCTTAGCTGTTCTAAGTTCATGCTGCTACTGTATCACATACTTTACTACCATTATCATTTAGACCCCATCTCATCCGTTACAAGGTAGGCTCTGCCCCATAAATGACCTTTGACCTATTTTCCTTTACACAATGATATGACCACTATGTATGATCATCTTAGCACTATGGGGAATAGCCCTCCAGTTTCTGTGCAAGAAGCATTTGTGGCATCTACACAAAGACCCCTGTTGATGTGTGATCTATTTTTTTTATTCCATATAGGGTCGAAGTATCCAAGTTTCATTAAAATCCATCAAAGCATGTGTAAGGAATTTTGTAAATGTTTACAGATAAGCCAACACATCAACATAACAGTAGCTGTTCATTTGATATTTGCACAATTTTTTATGATTGATGTAGTTATGGAGAGTGCAAGAGGATGTTTGATGAGCAAGATGCTGTATGCTTATGACTTGGTTTTGATGAGTGAGACAATGGAGGGACTGAAGGAAAGGTTTTAGAAAGAAAAAGGCTATTGAGAGTAAGGGTCTGAAGGTAAATCTTGGAAGACAAAAGTGATGGTTGCGGGTGGAGGGAAAGTGTCAATGAGTAAAGGTAGACCCAACGTGGTATGTGCAGAAAGAGGGTAAGAGCAAATTCAAGTGTGGTGTGAGAAATGTGAATGGATTCAGCAGATACACAAAGATGAAGGGGTGACCACAAGCTTGGCTAGAGATTTTATGTGTGGAAGATGCAAGAAAAGAGCTGGAGGGATAGTGGAACAGGTGAAAAAGTTGTGTGATGAGGTAGAATCGGGTAAAGAATTCTCGCACCTGGGGGGGGGGCAAATGTAATGGTTGGATGCGAGGCAGCCGTGACCGCTAGAATATTTAAGGTTTGTGTGATTAAGTTTATAGAATGTGGAGAGTTGGTGCACAGGAAAAGACTCTTCCTTAGAAGATAAAAGGAATGGTGAATAAGAGTTGCATAAGATCACTGATGCTGTATGGGAGCAAGACATGGTGTCTAAGCAAAAATAAGATGGGGATTTTGAGGACAGAGAGAGAGTGATGTGTGGTGTGAAGTTGATAGATAGGAAAGACTAGGACTTGTTGCAGTTGTTGTTGGGTTTGGCAGAAGTGGACCAGTTGGCGAAGGCAATGGCATACATTGGTATGGGCATGTGCTGAGGAAGGATGACAAGCATGTTTGGGACGACCAAAGAAGTCATGGAAGAAGCAAGAGGATGCAATAAATCAGGCAATGGAAGAAGGGGGTAAGGGCGATTGCTGTACTAGGTGAATCCAGCCATCCCCGTCCACAGGGGCGAAACCAGCTCATTTAAAACTTTGGATTTCTTTGGATATCGGATAAAAGATTGTATTTCGTCATTGCTTTCCTCAATTTCAGCTTGTCAAATCATTTCATTCCCAAGATAAAGACAAAAAGCTACCATTTTCATGGTTAACACTGATATTAGCACAGTAATGAATAAGGCTTGTGCCGTATGCAATTGTTGCTTCTCCATCAAAACCGCAATTTTTTTCCCACCATATGGTGTGTAGTGTATGCAAGTGCCAGACAGGCTCTCATACAGTAGAGAACACAATAAATATAAAATCGGAACAGATTCCTTTAATAATTGGTTATAACCCGCTTTAAAGACTCGGTAGCTAATTTTCTCATATTTGCTCAACATTCTTGATATACACACATCCACTTCACAGATTTTTTATTAGAACTTGATAACATCTTGCTTTTACGACAGTGAATGTCAGAGTATAATGCTCATGGCAAGGCATTTGCATCTCTTTTTTTGTCATCATCAGGTAGTTCTTGGTACACATACTGCACAAGAAGTTCACTACTCAGAAAAGACACATAAACTTCTGCTGAGACTACCTGATGATTGTACAAGGTATTGAGACACTAATCTATTGCAATTATGTAGTTAATCTTAATACCTGGGCACTTCTGGCCAATCAGAGATATGGTAAGAAAAGTGTAAAGGTTATACAGATCTATAGAAAATCTATTTTGATTGGTTGATCAATATACATAAGCGTATGCCGTATATTGTGCAATGAGCCAATTGGATATACTGTAAAAAGGTGGACAACCTCTGGGAGTAAATAACTTTTGAGAAAACTTCTGCCTTACATAGCTTACCTGACATGGTATTTTAGAGGCCCATCTGCCCTCCATAACCTAGGGGGTCTCAGCACAAAACTATATGGGGATGTGCCACCAGTATGAAAATCTCCTGGGCATAAACTATAAGAGGTATACATTTTTAACATGTCACATTCTGTTTTGAGTTGGGGTGTGCAGTTGGGTGTTTGGACCACTTACCCAAAATTTTACCAGAAATTTAACATATTTGCTACCCTTCCTTTTTCCTAAACTTGTTGAACCACTAGAGTCTATACCTGGGACATAATATGGCTACCCATCTATATACATGTGCATCTTGTTAATTATTGACATCCTGCAAGTTATGAATAGTTCTTATATCAGGGGTCCATCTAGGATTTTGAAAAGGGGCACAAAATGGCATGGCTCTGAAGACAGGACCTACTGTAAAACACGCTTGGAGGAGGTTTTGGGGTAAAGCCCAAAGCTGAGTGATAACTAAAGTCCCACTGTTTGAAAGTCAAAACCAGAATAAAACAAAAATACCAACGGCAACACAACTTTTGACAACAATTTGGATTATTTGTACCACTGACTTTATCCTGTGTAAATTTCATTGCGGGCAAATATTGTTTTCCTTTAAGATCTAGTTTAAAATGTCTCTCTATGGAGAAAAGGCATATAGAGGAAGCTGTAAATACATGTTGTGACCTTTGTAGGCCTATATGGTGAGATTCCCAAATGGATCATTTTTCTGATTTTGCAGAAGTAATAGCTCTTGCATGTCTCTACTTATATCAGTTGTCAAAATTGTGTTGCCACTGCTTAAAATTGCTCTAAAAGTAAGAGACAATTTGCATGGGGTCAAACAGCTGTGCCCAAACCTGAGAGAAAACTGACAGCAACTATTTTCACACAATTTGGTTTTGCACACATTCTTTATACCTGTATTGACAACTGGGAAATAATATTTGTAATAGAAAAGCAACCCATTCTGTCACAAATTCCTATTCCAAAAACAGCAAAGAATATTCAGAAATTACTTGTTGACACTTAAATAATGGAGAAATTTTAACTTTTGAAGCAGCATTCTTACCCACGCTATCTGCTGGTTTAGTAGAAATATCCTTTACACATCAAGCAAAAGATGTAGTTCTTTCTTCAAACTTCATACACTCTGCCAAAACTTTTTACCAAACTTGAGATTTCTCTTAGTTTTTAAAGAATTGTGTTCTCCAAAAACAAAATAGATTTTGCACTGCCACTATGATTAAGCAGTATACCTTGCATAGCATTATAGTGAACTTCTGTGTTAGCAATATAAAATGTCTGTCAAATTTTAAATATTCTACTCCTAATTGCTTTTCCAGCAACTCTTTTTTAAAGTACCCCGGTAATTCTGTTAACACTTTCATCATATGCTCTCTAAGTTTTCTTGCATGCTCTACCTGTTACAATACCTGCAATTGGTCAAGAACAGTCAAGTCTTCACATGCTGCAAATGTTGTCGTTGGTCACCTCAAGACTTGCCAGGGGGTAGGACATGCCAACCTAACAGCAACAGCGAATTCAAACAGCATCAACTTCTGGGTGCTAGTCTGTTTCAAAGACTTAAATGTAGGAGGGCGCTCTTACGCATACGAACGGTTACACACAGACTTGACTAAAGACTAGGCCTGGTCACTAATATTTAAATCTAAAACATGCACCGTTATTGGAAATTACACTATTTTGCAGCGGGTTAATCCACTAACCCCGACGGATTTTGCAATGAAGTAAATAATTTTTTCATAAATTATCGTGATATTACTAAGATCGTTTGAACAAAGGTTTAAGAGATGATTTTGTAATGGCCTGGGACCGATACTGCCATATTAAATGCACTTAGCAGTTTCCCAAATTACCCGCTTGTAAAATCCCAATACCCAAATCGAGCAGATCGTGTCCTACCCCCTGAGACACACCCCTTGCTATATTGGTGAAATAGGAAGTTGACAACTCTCTCTATTTGCTAATTAGTAGAGTAGATATGTGCATGAATTGTGCACTTGGTGATAAAAGCATGAAATTTGGCACACAGTGTGGGCAATGTTCTAATTAAGGATTTTAGCTATAGGGGAATCGCAGTTTTTTGTGTAACAAAAATGGCGGCCATTTTCCAAAATGGCTGCCATTTCTGGTATTTTACCTCTTTTGATGGACTAACTGTGTTTTGTTTGTTGTTTGTTTGTTTGGGCTACCAAAACAGATTTGTAGCCCAGAGCAATGCCTAAAATAGAAATGTATGGGTACATTCTGTCACGAATTACGGGCCATTCTGTCCCAAAATTGCGTTCTTTTTTCCAAAATGGCTGCCAATTCCCTTATTTTACCAATTTTCATCGACTGAATAGGCATATTTTTTCTACCAAAACAATCTTTTTAT
>JAMKCH010038161.1:0-13773 GCA_023653785.1 Ophioderma brevispina | reverse complement strand
GCGATGGCCGCAGTCCCATCGGTGCATATTGCTGTTGAGCGACCGCCTCCTGTGCGAACCCGGGTTTAAGGTTACCCATTCCTTGCGTGGAGATTGCTGCCAGGTTGGTAGTTCTGTCTTAGGTGTGATAGAGATTGGTCTGGTCTTGGAGTATCAAGCCAGGCAGTATCCATGTCTGTAATGTTGAATGGGGACTGGAGAGTTTAGCGGCTTGTCTGCAGAGAGCGCGAGAGCGCAGTCTCTGTCTCTCGATTGTGTGATTCTATGACGGTGTTATGCAGCAGGTGTTGTTGTCCAGCAGGGCCTTATTCACTAGTTTTGTGCGTGTGGTGTTTCCCTCCGAAGTGCTGCAGGTGCAATGCCTAAAGCACTGGAGGAAATTCAGATGGAGAGACGGAGGCAGCCATGATGGTTCTCAAGGTCTCGTTGAGTACAGTATCCAGCTTCTTTGTGTGAAGCTGTTGCACCATGCTGGGGCGGCATATTCAGTAGTGCTGTAGACAGAGCCAAGGCAGTGGTTCGTAGGTTCGTTGAGCTGGCACCCATGAAGATCCATCATTCGGCACAGGAGGTTATCCTCGAAGATACCTTGGCGCATACGGACTCGGGTGCTGCCGTTAGGTAAGCTGCCGTCAGCTTGACTCCAGGTAGGTTGGTGTACGCTCTTCGTCGAAAGGTCTTATTTAGTGCTGGTCTAAGAAGTAAGACTATGTATGAGAACTGGTGTCATATATAGTCCACTCAATCTCGAAAAATATATACCACCTGGACAAAATTTTTACAAGGTTTTCTTGCTGTATTAGTAAACAGATCTCCCAAACAATATCAAAAAGGTAGAAAAAAGGAAGCCTGGCAAGACATGCTATTTGCATTTACTTACGTGGACGGATACCCCATATTTCGACTAAAGTAATATAGCTCATAAATGCATATTTAGTGAGATTTGCCATTTTTCTGTTAGTATTTGAACAAGTTTTGCATGGCTATGCTGCAATGTGTAACACTTGCAATTGATATGTTTAAAGTGATGGTCTTATCAAAGATGGCCGCAATTTTCCCGCCAAAATTATTTTGCATTCTTGAGATTTGTACACTTGCAATCGGGATGGAAAGATCTTTATTTAGCAATTATCAGAGTATTTATTCAACATTGAGTCAACTAGTGGCTCTGGGGCACTCCTTATGCTAAGGGAAGGGTAATATGTGCCCCGGCCAGGTAAAAAATGTGGTCCTTTCCCAGGTCCTTTCAGATCTAAATGTACCCAACAATACGGGGTCATTCGGTACACAAGCTGACTAAAAATGGAGTCATCCCGTAATGAACTTTAAGAAGGGGGCAATACTGTTAAAACCTGAAGTGGGTTAAAAGGAAGTTCGCTCTTGTGGGGGGGGGTCCCAGATTCAAATTGTCATTAAGCTTATAAATGTGTTAAAATGTTGCACGTTGGCTGCGAAAAATTTTGAATTTGGATACTTTTATCAAACTTGTGATAAAGTGGATAGCAGGAAAGAATAAAATGGGGGTCATTTAGTATGACCTTTTAAAAAGGGGGTCATTTGGTAAATACTTGGTAATAGGTAGACAGCTGCAAAAAGGCGTCAGCATTCTAGACGCACCAAAGTCAGCATCTCACAGACCTGACTACGCAGCTCGACAGGGGATGTGTGATCTGTGTCTTCACAAGTTCTACTACAAAGCCTCATTTGAGAATGCTGCAATAAAGTCATCCACTCTTACAATGCCAAGAGACTGACATGGATACATTACCGTCAATATGAATAGAATCATCACCCATCTGCACTACACACGGGACCCAACTCCAAAAGGTTAGACTTCAAGTACCGGTCATATGTTGGACAGCAAAAAGAACCCAAGAGTTAGAGGGCAGTGGCGGATCGTAATAGGCAGCGTCCCATATCAAATTTAGGAGTGGTTCAATATTGGTTTTGAAGAATAAGTCTATTGGTTCTCATTTACCCTGTGAAATCTTAACAAAGGCTTAATGGTTTGGAATTTTTGAGCGAAAATGTACCCTAATTTGGTCGACCGATATTATTTTACACATATAGGGCTAGAAAATTGTTGTTTTTAGCTATCTCACATGAAAACGGGTGAAATATTCATCGCAAACCCTACAAGATGGGGTTAGGGGTGAAGGCATTTTCTTTTTCAAAGATGAAAAAACTTTATTTACTAAAACGGGTCGTCCCCTTTAATATCTTGTATATGAACACATAAAATATAGGCCAAAATGGAAATGTTTATGCTACTTAGATGTCTGCCATGGCTCCTTTGATATTACATTTTTGGATATTCGGGAGGGTTTGTACCAACAAGTTACAGCAGAAAACCTCTGTAGCCCAATTTTGTCCAGGTCATACCGTAAATTAAGTGGACTATTAAGTAATACAGTTTCCGTGTGGACTGAGTGTCCTACCACTCATAGGCTAGTTATTTTCTCCAGGGAGTGCTGTACTTTCCGCAATGACCCAAATAGCTAGTCGACAAGGTCACGGTTTATTCCGTACATGTTGCGATGGTAGGACACTCTATCAGGGGAGAACTCGGTTTCATCACCCCGGGCTATTGCCATGCAGCTCCCCGTAGTTGAACAGCTTCCGGGTGTTTTAGAAAAAGGAACCAACTTGTTTCCTCTTTAATTTAAAACTAGGAAATAAAAGACATACCTTAATTGATTTTACCTTCATAGTTTTCTTTTTCCTTTTTTTTAGTTCCTTTCTTCGCGGGCATTCCATTTGCCAGGCTTAGAGGTTTTTTAAATCTTGCAGTTACTGTCCATTTTCCCTATTCACGTTTACACACAGGGCTTCAATAGGCTCTGGACTGTTCAGCGTTTACTCTGTGAGTAACGATGGACAGAGAAAATCACGGCGTTTCGAGGAAAGGCTTCAAGGCTTTTTCTTCGAGAAGCTCTATGTAGAATATATTATCATCCAATAACATATGTGAATGTTGATGATAGAACATTCAGAAAAATCGAAATGGTCATTTATAAGGAGTGGGTGGTATGTTGGTTAGGGTTATATGCTTAACTCTATGTTAAAAACTTCACCAGTGTGATTCTGTGCAGATGCCAGAGGAGCCATGGCCAACAAAACGGTTTCGACCTATACTCTCGTAGAAGCTGAACCAAAGATAATCTTATTTTCTATTAAGTGGTGGTACATTGGGTGAAACAACTGGTACTGGAAAAAATCCGAACGACTCTTCTACAAGGCTTCAAACATGTGTAAAAACAGGGCTAATTGCAAATGTCTGCACACATGCAGTGTGTGGGTAATCACCCATCCATAGAGTCAGTGTCAGTGTTGGATGGTGCCATGCGAAGTGGGAATCATTTACATTAGATATCCAAAACGTGAATTGGATTCATGTCACAATGTTTCGGTTGGGTGGGCAAAAGGTCGAGGCCCCTTTACAGTGGGACAAAAACGGCCACATGATCGTTATGGAGGGCTGAGATCTTGACCTGAGGTGGTCACGACGGTGAGAAAAACTTACACTGATTGACGTTTACATTGGTTGCAATTATATTCTTCTTTCATGATTTAACAGATATCAATTTTCAAGGAGATGACAAATGCAGGATTCTAGCTGAACTATGGACGATGCAAAATCAATTCAATGTATGCGAGAATTAAGTAAATGATACAACAAGAGAGAATATGAGAAAGTTACTGTTGCTCAAAAGTTGGATTTTTTTTCAGACTCATCTTAAAACGTATTCTATTTGAAAGCCTCTCAGTAACCCTCATAAGCATCTCAGAGAAGGTCGGTTACATAATGGTACCCCTAGCCAGGGGGAAGTTGATTCTCATGCATAATTTGTAATTCGTAACACTTGCCTTTTGTTGGAAGCTAAAAAAATGTCAGAAGTCTGTGTCTGTTGTTCCTGCTCAGTGGCAGTAAACAGACCTTGCAAATGGGGGGGGGGGGGGCTAGCTCTGAGGGCTGAAGGGCGTGCCGAGGCTTCTTTGTTTGAGGGGGCAAATGGTCCTTCTCCATAGACATGGACAAAAGGGTCAGTTCATTTGGGGGGGCGGGGGAAAGGGTTCTGTTTGGGGGGCTTGCGCCCACGGGTTACGCCATGTCACTGATCAAAGAGTTTTTATGCAAGAAGTACTTGGTGCTGTAATCCCTCTCGCTCGATGGTCAGTGGTGCAAATAAATAAACTAAAAGTGCAAGCTTGCAAGCTAACTCCTGGCGGGTAATTTAGAACTTTGACACCCGGGTAAGAGTGATATAACCGGATTTCTTGGAGGCACAGTCTTGAAAAATCGGTAGGTGATGGAGACCGTGTGTGGTGTTAAATGGTTCAAATCTGATGACTCTCGGTTTTAAAACGAAATACTTATTACATGTTTGTAGACATTGATGGGAACGAGTACTAATGTACTACACAGGCGATAATTTTAATTTCAGTATGTTTGAAGATGTTTGCGTTGAAAGGAATAAATTACTGCAATATAGATGCCTTTATTAGCAGAATAACTAAAAATGTTGCCATGGAAGTCGCCCTTAGTTCGGCATGGTGACGTCGACGGCATTGGGACGTGGTTATGAATTTGTAAGTCAATAGATCAAAAAACAGGTGTCTAAGGATCATCTAGGGTACTCCTGGTCATTAAGTCGGATTATATAGTGTGCCAGTCAAAACGCAGGAGTAACGTCGATAAAAACTGGGGCGGATTATTGAACAAAATATAGCTGAAAGTTGGTTGGTGCATTCACTTAGTCTACCTTGATTTCAGACACAATATGTTAAAACTAATATCATGATTTCATTTTTTCTTGGGCCGATCAAAATGGCTTGCAATCATACGAAAGATATTATAAACATTTACTTTGATTATCAATAATATAGTGTCAGTTTTCTGACTGAAAGACATGTCATTTGAAACAAAAATGTATTTTTAATATGTTGACGCGCCAAATTATAGCCTGGGATTTGCTTTAAGATGATGGTCATAATTATATTGCTATGAAAGTAGTTATTGGACAATGGAGGTTTACCAACTGATGTCAAGCCTAGTTGAATTCTAGAACCGAGGCTTTGATGCGGTAGCCGGGTAAGGTGAAGTGGGATCCCAACAACATTTAGCTTACATAGTGTAAACGCCACAGCGAAAACGGGAACCCTGACGTTGACTGGTTCCAGACGATGGATATCTGATGAGGTTGATGGATTCCAGGATTAACATGCATGTCCAGCTGGGACTGACCTAAAGTTTAAATGCTTTCTTTGCTTTAACTTCTTGGTAATGGAGAAGGGTCCTGCGCAAGTTAACCCGAGAGTTACTCTCAAAGAGGGGCAAATTCGTGGGCAACTAGTTTTGAGAGGTGTGCTGGAATTCACAGGATATCCTGCTTGGTAGAATTGAGATTGGATTATTGCAGTTATTTAGCAATGCCAGCAGTATCCATGAAGGGTAAAAAAAAGCCAGAGTCGCTGATTCCTCGGATATCGCCAGAGTTAGGTCGTAAAACCTCAGCACATCATGAGAGGTTTGTCATTTGAGGCCACGAACAAATCTTCAGGACGACCATGATTGACTACAAGACGAGATGATCGCCGACCTCTTAATCTGTGCCGTAGAATCCGGAAAATGCCAACGATCGTCTTCGTCGATTGTGGAGAAGACACTCTGAAATCAACGTTTCCCTCAGAGATTGCTTCAACATGGTTCCGAGCAAGCGACGACCAAATGTCCACGCTATAAACGTTCACCACAGATTTGCTTGACTTCGCTGGGCTAGGAGCACAGACGATTGCAGCTCAGACACTGGGGAAATGTTGTGTTTATTGCGAGAGCAGGCTACATCATTGACAGATATCAAATGGCAGTCAAAGGGTTCCGTGATTACGTGTGAGAAACCTCCGAGATGACTGTATTCTGAAATCGATTCTCAGTTGGTGACGGCTCAGTGATGGTATATGGGCCCGGTATTATTATGGAGGAAACACATCTGGATATTTGGTTCACAGAGGAAAACTAAATATCGTGCCCTTGATGTCATTCTTAACAATGGTCAAAATGGAGCAGTCCTGTTTTCAAATATCTTGCTTTGGTTGACCCACACTTGAAATCGTCGTTCGTTCGTCGTGTCACAAGTCTTCGTAATGGCTTGGTTGTGTCAGGATTTGTTCAACTGTGTAAAGCTGATCCGGGGCCGAGTGTTATCCATGATACGGGACGCTCCTAACATGGCCCGCGTTTTTTGCAACTGGGGGGCGGATGGGAACAGTCAGGGGTTTACCCCCTACTCTTATTCGATCAATGTTACTGCGAGTACATGGACCAGTTGTGATCTCTCTGATACACGGGATCCGAAGGCTTAAACTCCCCTCCGAAGGACGGTATGATTTCATGATCCATTTGCCCATTCCAAGTGAACCATGGAGGAGGCGGTATTCTGTATTTAATCAATAGTCCGTATACAGATTAAATCCAGAATTGAGCACCCGAGTGAATCCCAGCAAGTGACCCGACCGGGATTCGAACCCGATTTTGTTTGGTATATTTGCGCCATAGGCAAGCACCCAACCACTAGACCACGCTTCCCACTTGAAATGGAACTGCATATTGATAAAATAGCCTCTAAAATTCTCTCAAAAAAACTGGTGTTCTTCGCCGAATTAGACAGTAACATTGACCAATCAACCCTGTGGCTGATGTACAACATGCAATTGTCCTTCCTCACATGATTATTGCGGTCCTATCTGGACAAGTAATCTAATTAGATGTTAATAGGATACAGGTTCTTCAAAATCATGTGGCAAGACTAATTTAGGAGCAGGTTAGAGATAAACATGTTAGTGAAATATTTGATGTCTCAAATGGATGAATGTCCACCAAAGGTCTGCTTATTTTAAAACTACTCTGTGTATAGATGTACTACCAAAAAAACGTTGACAACGTAAACAAACGCCAAGTTAAAAAGCGTTAAGAGGCCATATAACGTTGTTTAAAATTAAAATTAAAGATAGCATCAAGTATACTCAAAGTGGCGTTGCCCCATTGGCAAACTTGGTACCATTTTTTCTTTACGAATTCCTTTTTTCGAACCCAAGTGTTGATTTTAAATATTCCAACTGCAACCATGCTTGTTTAGGTATATTGGCAGTTGAGTTAGGAATTATATCCTATTTCTTGTGTAAATGCCGTATGTTCTGACTTGAATACGTTTCAAGTTGATATTGCTTAGTTTCCGTTTGTTTTCTGCTGATTTTGATTGTTGGAGATTGGTCTATTTCAATGATTCAGAGACCTCTCTCTTCTCTCTGGTAGGAAGAAGAGTGCTAAAGACTAAAGGAAGGTTCCCGCTGGTCTGGTTGCGTCACAAGAAGAGCATCTGTTTTGAACTCGGTATTACATCAGCCTCTAGCATGAAATCTATAATTTATATTTAGGCTGTATGGAGGTTGATAGTGGGAAAGGGGATTTTCTCTTGAATTGTAGAAGAAATGGGACCAAGTTTGCAAAACGGGCAGACGCACTTGATATACTTGGTGCTATCGTTAGATTTATTAACTTACTAGGGCTCGTAATCTTTTTAAAACTTGGTGTTTGTTTTTACGTTGTCAACGTGTTTTTGGTAGAGATTTCCTTATTTTTGTGAACATTAAATATGCTTGTGCAAGTAGAAGTTGGTCAATTGCAAGAAAATCCTGTTTCTGCGAACAGTATACACTTAGTTGAGTGTTGTTGATTATTACATACGTTGTATGTTGTATCGCTGTCGACCTGAAACGTGAAGTGTTATTTAACTATTAAGTAAACAAAAGTGTTTGGAAATTTATGGAAACACTAGTGAAGATATTTATTTAATTACACTGGTTGATATATTATTATCATGAATTAGTTAAAATTTCAGTAGTGAAACACAGATTATAATAAAAGTATTCGAAAGTGTTGTTTTTTTTCGTATATCAGGTAATTGTTTGGTTGTCTATGTGCTTGTAACATTGATAATAAAATATGAAGAAGCTTGAAGTACATGGGCTATCAAAGTTGATATTATTATTACTTAAACACTTCGACATTTTTATTACCTCAGTAGTGAGATATCAGATTGTAATCTGCAATTTTAGGCCTTTTTCACAAAGACTAGAATTAAAAAGGGCATAAAATGTGGAATGTATTTTATGTCCTGGTGGTTGAAATATACACTGTTATTTAAGTTTAAAGAAAGAATGAGTACTGCTTTGCATTCAGTAAGTCGTATTTTACCAAGAGACCAAACGTACAATTCTATTGCCAGTACAATAAGGAACCCACCTGTTAATTTATAAGCTTATAATGTTATAGATGCCATTCAGCATCCTCGAAACCTTTAAAATGGTAAAAACTCCTGGAAAACTTCGTAAAAGAACCCAGAGAAGCATCCCTGTACAGCCTACATAACCAATCAGTGGCGTATAGGGCATGCCCGCTCTGAGGGGGCAAATTTCCCATTTTGGGCAATTTTTCGCCTCTTGGGGGGGTCAATAAGGCCATTTTTCCCGGTCAGAGGGCTAAAAAAACGGCTGATTTAGCCTGATTTTGCAATTTTTTTCCGGCCAAAGTCGTCAGAGGGGGCAAAACTGCCCCCCCCCCCGCCCCCGCCTGTTACGCCACGGTAAAACCGATATTAAGCGATGACCACAGAATTGAATACTAGCATAATGGCGAAAGTGGTGGGCCACCACGGACTCGAACTGACAACAACAGATATCCAAAAGTAAAAATCATAATGGTCTATCGCCTACACCAGCTGCGCCAGGGAGGAAACTTTACAAACAAAACTTGATATTTTGTTGTATATGCTGTACGTGATGGATCAGGAATGTTTAACAAAAGAATCCGATAGCATAAATTTCTTTGCATGAAGTCAGTTGATTTTCAATGTTAGCAGTAAAAAAGGCACTATCTTGATGTAAATTAAATAATGTACTAAATTCGCCAAAATTCATTCGTAATAAAGGCTGTAGGTCGTGTGAGGACCTTTTTTTTTTTTGTAATTTTCCTATTTGCCACTAAATATCGTTTCAAATAACCGTTTGAAAACATTCTAACTCGTCGTTTCCGTTTTCTTAATCTATCTTGCTCATGAAATGTGTCACATAATCACATGTAGATTTGCTTGCTTGAACATGCTCGCATACTTTTTCTCGAATTATCTGTAATGCTCGTTTTCTTGATAAAGTTCACTGCGGTTGTCTTATGATTTCGATTCTAATATTTTAAAATCAACTTGATTATTTTATAATTGTGGTCTTACTTCCGTCCTAAGTAACAGGTTTTTGATAAATATTTTTAAAAAATCCCATTTGTTATTTTTATGAAGATGCATTTAATGTAACATCAAACTGCCCAAACACTCTTTTGTTGCCTGATCTTGACAATAATGAATACTGACGAAATTACATATATAAGAAAAGATTTGGAAAGTTTGAACTATAGAAAAAACTAGTATAGATGAAAATTATCTTCCATTCCATAAACTTCATGGCCAAGGTGACCCGTGAGTAAAAGAAAAATGTCTTACTCTCGTTTAATTTAATGGGCTGAAAAGTCGTGGGCTACCGTGGACTCGAAGTGACAACAAGAGACTATCCAAACGTAAAATCAATAATGTCCAACGCTTAGACCGCTCGGCCACGAAGGTAGCTTATAGTATGCGACGCAAATTGTGGCTATGATAGTAAGTGATGGTTCAGTAGTGAGGTTGAACAAAAGAATTCCCGTTAAACGGCATTTTCTTTGATAGAGGAATTATCTTCAATTTTATCACTAAAAGGCACATCATGAGGATAAACTAGAAATTATGTATTAAGTTTGGGTACTATCCATTTCGTAAGAAAGGTGTGGTATGTGAGGGACCACTTGCAAAAGTTTCGCACTTTCCACTACTAATCATTAATAAGTGACCGCTTGAAAGTACTTCTAAGTCATCGTTCTGTTTATTATTTCATATTGTTGAATGAAATGTGTCAAATATACTTTTGTGTGTTGAAATACATGCTCTGGTAGTATATTGCGAGCGGTTAAGTGATTTTATTGATGGATTGCCAACCTAGTGCTATTTCTCGTCAAACGCGCGGAAAACAAAGGGAAGTTGTTTCTGTTACTATACTCACGGTGTGTGTCGTTTGTATCATGGCGGTTTTAATTCTTTTTTTGGGCTGTTTTTGGTGTTTTGGTGTTTATTTTTAAAATTGGTTGGACACACTACCGTTGTGTCTTAATCAACGGTGGTGCCCTCGTCAATATATCTAAAGGTATTCTTGAACGCATGAATACCCACAGTTATTACACAGATCTCAAGTTGAATAACCTATACGTCAAAACGTAGTAGAACGAATGGGGTGTGCAACTTTTTCAAGAATCTCAGGGGTAAGCTGTGGAACAATCTTCCAAACCAAAGTTAAGGATTCACCTTAGTATTACATATTAAAAAAGAATTTGAAAAAACTCTCAAAAGTCAGTGTGTATGTGTACAGCATGATTTTTCCCTTTTATTATTGATGGCATTGTTTGTTTTTTGGATTGGACTTTTTTGTATGTCAGCTGTGAGTGAATAAGATTGCATTCTGTGTGTTTGGGTGTTTTGTGGATGCGGGGGGAGAGATGAGAATGGTGGCCCTCCAAGGGGTGGGGTGGTGAGGGTGGGGGTGGGGGGTGGGGAGGAGGGGTGGCTCGCATCACGGGGGGGGGAAGGTGAAGTGCAGGTAGAGGAGGAAAGTGGTGTTGGGGGGGGGTGTGTGGGGGGGGCGGGGGTGGGCGGGGTGGGATTTAGGTGGGGGGAAGACGTCCTCCGTGGGTGGGGGGGGGGGAGGTGGGGGGCGGATGGGGAGGGAGGGAGAGTCCTGTGGAGTGTGGGAGTGTGTTGTGGGGAGAAGGCGTTTTTGGGGAGAACGGGGTCGGGGTGGCTTGGGGGGGGGAGGTGAGGTTATAATGGGGTTGGGTGGGTGGGTGGTATTGAGATTGTAAGAGCTGGATTTATTTTTGTTAGAACATTATTAGCATACTTTTGTCAGGGTCCTTTTTATATCTGCTTTGGTTGTATTATTATTTATTTTAATTCTGTAATATTGTAATTTGTAAATTCTAATTCTTGTTTTTGATGTTTTTATCCGGTAAGATAGAGGGCCCTTATGGATAGCATAGTGTGGTTCAATGATGAGGCGACCCTCTTTAAAGAAGTCTGAATAAAATAAAATAAAAACATCACTGGTGGGACCAGATGGAAACATGAACGCCGTCGTGGAACTGGAAATTCTGGAAAAAACCACAGACTGTCTCGTACATGCCAAGAAGGGTTTATGTTGTAAGGTTATTGAAACAATTTTCGGCTGTAAAAACGACAATGTTTAGCCGCACAGGGCCGCGGTAGTGGGAGATTTGACGGGGTGTGTACCAGATGATTCCCTGATGTGAACAATATCAAGCGCGCTGGTATTGCCCTTTGGACCGAGCCATCCCATTACAGGGCCAACTTCCTCAACATACAGGGATGTTAGCTAAGCACCTGACGATGAGTGGGAACCGCCTCTGGCGCAGTGACATCATAAAAAACCTTGTGGGACAGTATGCCGCGACGTCGCGGTCTCCTCTTGATGCACTGATTCATTCCAGGGGTGTCTCCATATCGATTGTCAGTTGATGATTGACATTTTAACAGGACTTAGTGAACATTTCGATGCATGAAATCCCAAAAAAATGTGTTATATGTTAAAAAAGCTGACTGTGAAAAAACTTGTGAACAAAATCCTTAGATCTGGTAAATCTCACTCAATGCCAAGTTAGCGAAAGAAACGGGCTCGAGGAACCCGTGTATTTTCGTCTTCATTTAATTCAATGATCGTAAGTTACTCCGAGGTCCTACCCCTACTAATGGTATGGTATACCAATTTCTAATATATTCAAAGCTCCCCTTTCACTGAAACGTGTAATAAATGTTTTATTTGTTTATATTATGAAAGAAAATAGAAAATTTTTACATTAACTTATTTTGTTGACTGTTTTTTTTTAAAACTGTGTCGAGAAAACTAGAATTCGATTGTCTATTTAATCTGTGTTTTATTGTCTACTTTCCCATTCAAAGTTTCAAACTTTTGTGAGCTTCAAGAAGAGCATGTATTCGTACTCGAAACAACCGCCCAACACTCTCTGAATTGACCAAGCAAATAGGATACTCAAACACTTTTGGAAAGCCCAGTCTTTATCTTTAATATTATGCCAAGTACTTTCATATTTAACCTTTTTTTATTGTACCATTTTTTTTTAGAACAGGCTATTTTGCGTTTGTTGGATGACTGTTTCTTTTCAAAATGATACTTTCAAGCATTCCCTAAAACAACCACTGGAAAGAGATTGTATCGATTTAAATGATAAGCCTACATTTAGAGCCAAAATAATTTGACGCAACATAGCATGATTAGGCCTATAACTTTAGGGAACAAGCACAAGATCGATGAGTCCCTTACATTACAAGATTTCGTTAGAGGCGGATCTCTCCCCCGTGGCCTGTATCGTATAAGAAAGCCATTTCTTGTAATATCTACAAATTTGTGGAAGTAATGGAATGTGCCTACTTTAATAGCATGGTAACATTTTAGTGGATGAGCCACACCATCTAAAGTAGCCTTTTTGGTACCACTGGGGTGGGCAAAGAGGCATTTAATACCAGGGCTACCTCACACTATAACATACCCATACACTATGTGGAGTGAGCGTGTCTAGCGGTTTAAGAGCTTGCCTTTGGACCCAATGGTCCTCGGTTCAAATCTCAGTGGATGCCGGTACTTGCTGGATGTATTCTAGTACTCAATTCTGGATTTAATTTGTAGAGGAGCTATTGATTAAAATCAGATTGCCACTCTCCTCAGGGTTCATTTGATATGGGCAAATGAACCATGAAAGCTCTCACTGTACCCATTGTGTGTGTCTCGTCAATGTTTGGATGTAAGCACATGGGCGCTGATTAGCTGCTGCCCTGTTGTAAGTGGCTTTGTCTCTTGTCTAAACTGTTAAATCAATAATTTTCAGCGCTGTGATACTTGGTTTATCCTTGTAGATCGCTATCTAAATGCCTGGCATTTTTTCTTCTTATTATTATTATTCATCGAGAATTTATGATGGCCATTTTCTGTAGGGTAGCTTAAGCGATTTTGTTGGGGCTCGCAAAAGATTATACAGGGGTCACAATTGAAAATGTCCAATGTTGTTGATTGCATACCAAAATGTTCGTATGATCTTATCGCAAGGATTAAAAAAAATGTATAGGTTGTGCTATCTCTGACTTACCCCTTTTGGAGTTATAGCTGAACCCTTATTGTATGTCAAGGTTAAATTTAGCTTTCTACAGGGGTCAAACCTAAAAGAAATGGTTCAATTTCAGTGGAAATGGTCTCATATTTTTGTGTTACTGTAATCACAAGTAAAATATGGTTAGTTTGGACAATGTACAATGTATAGTTATTCCAAGTTACACCCACAATTAACCCCATTCCCCATAGGGGTATAGGGGGAGTACTAATGAGGTGTGTAACTTGATAAATTCACACTGCAGATGTGTATAATGTATACTCTTTTGCGAGCCCCTAGCTCGCTTAGCTACCCCTACATAATGCCATCATCATTTCGTGTATGTCATAGTTGCGGTAGCCCTGGTAGAATGCCCTCTTTGCCCCCCCCCCCCCCCCCGTGGTACCGACCAACATTCCTGGCTCACCCAGGCGGTGACGGTCATTGATATTTTCGTTACT
>JAMKCH010038160.1:0-52782 GCA_023653785.1 Ophioderma brevispina | reverse complement strand
CTGTGGTGAACGGTTAGGAGTTGGAATTGGGTCATTCGTCATTGCTCGGTACCCATGTTAAAGTACATCTCGATTAACAGTTTGGAGGAATGTCCGATTTACAGTTGGGTCGTCCTGAAGATTTATGTGGCCTCAACATGAGCTCCACCTCTCGATGAATGTGTGAGGATATTACAGACCGTACTCTGCTATAGCCGATGAAATCAGCGACTTCTGGCTTGTTTGTACCTTTCCGTCGGAGTGCACGTACTTTCGGCGTTTGGTAATCATCTATTACCCACCAGATTTTAAGGTGCAATGCTGAAAGTACTTTTTTCCCACCCAATTCTATCATTTTTCTGCGATTTTTGCCATTCCAATCGTCAGGATCGGATCCAGCCGAATATTTGTAATGATGCATAAACTTTTTTCCCCGGAATGTTCCATATATAAGATAGGCGTGTAAAACTTTGCATCGCTCTTTGACAGTAGAAACATTGATCAATATCATGAACACTGCTTGTATGTATAAATAGCATCTATTTATTCCCGGGAAAAAATGTCGCTTCAAATTTTTCAACTAAATACAATACACTACATTCTTGGTATTATGTCCTTTTTAAGAGAAGAGACACAATATGGGCAGGTCACTGTCCGACCAAGGTCTTCTGGTCCTTCGATATGATCGCAGTGTGTCTCGCGCTACATCCGATAGTCCGCTTCCTATATAACTCGTTGCTGACTTACGCTTTATCGAGTTACGCTTGATTGCAACCGATCGTAAATCTTTGTGAAACGGCCCAGTCTAACTTTAGGCCCGGTCTAGAGTAATCATAGTCCGCCGTACTCATAATGCGGCTACAACGGTAAAAATAGGGCACTCGAATTGAGTGACTCTTCACGCACATTAGTTTCACGCTTCATTCCGGTTGTCGTCTATGGAGCCCGGACTGTGGCTCCCGGCGGGACTATATTCTTTCACACCGGTCTACGATGACTTTTTGTCACGCACCATAAAAGACAATTTTTCCTTTAAATACATACCGTACTGATTCAATGCGAAGTCAATACAACTTGTAGTACCGCTGTGAAAATTGCTTGTATTTGAAAGAAAACTTAAAGTATTATTCATTAAGGCACGTGTTGGAATTTATTCGTTCATTATTCCTGCCGTCCTTCCTTCCTTTATTTAGTCGTTTATTTCTAATTTATTTAAATTAAATACGCATTTAGCTTATGTTTATAACATTCTTTGCTGATTTATTTACTGCATTTATTTATTTATTATTTCACATTTCCTCCGTTGTTGTTCATTATTTTTTTTTCGGATTTCTCCTTATTTGTTCATCAATGATCTGTTTTGAAAATAACAAAATGCCTTTGTTTGAAAAAACTCTTGATTTTGTAAATTTCAATTTGCGTACAAGTTCCATTGGACAGTAGTGCAGTGACCGGAACGGGGGGGGGGGGGGCTTTTTGCCCTTCCCAATATAGTGGACAAAATGTTTCACTTTCGATCGCCGACCCGCTATCCATGTCCAGAGGTCATGTGTAGAGACACCTGTGACCTGTAGCGAAATCGTTGCTGAAGTCAGGGCATTAAGGAGACAGCGAAATATTATCCGGAATGCTTTCAGAGCAATGAGGACCAGAGCAAATGCCTAGTGAATAAATAAGTCATATGGGTTAAGGAAATGAGCATAGGTTAAGCCATTGACGAATCGCTACGATAATAACTTGTTTTTCATTTCTGGGTGGGATTTGTTCTTAGGCAGTGTGTGTGTAAGTTGGTGAAAATCTTAATGCATTAACATCTATAATCGCAAATCAACAGTTTGTTTGTGACAGATTGTTTGGTGATGTTTTCAATCCCATTATTGCTTTGCGAGGATATAACTTTATTAATCTTTTGATTAGCTCCGTACACCTCGCTGAAATTCGTGTCATGTTGCCATTGGAATATGTGACAGTTCTGCCGTGCTTTTCATATTATTCAAAGCAAATGTTTTTCCTTAGATCCATTCGTTACAATAGAATAGCTGGGTGAGAATATTAGTGATTTTGAGCCTAGCCAGTCAGCTTCTCACAGCTCCCTGCGTTTTAACTAACTTTTTTTTGTGCCGTTTGTTGCATTGATCAGATGGAGCACAAGCTCATCGGCGAGTTATTGTAAGGCAACTCATTAAAGGTATATTCACACCGAATACAGCTCCCGACCCAACCTCTTCTCGACTATAGGCTACAGTTCACAGACCATGTGACCGCTTGTTTAACATCTACATGTTTGTCAGTGTTTTCTAGACCAGTTTTTCCTGCGGAATCTGATTCCGATGGATGCCATACAGCACACCTTGAGGCATTTTCGAGGAAATGCAAAAATTCAAAAGGTCCAAACCACTAAAAAAACTATATGTTAATTAGCTCAAAAGTTTATTTTTTTGCCTGTCCAGTCAAAACACCCCTTGTGACCAATTAAAATGTGATTCATTATTAACCAGCTAATTAAGAATCAATATGGACCGCCAATACCACAAAGCATCTGAAATTACTTATTCTACTTTTGACCGTAGAAATGGTAAAATGATATATATACCAATGCGTTCCGCATCATATATAACTGAAACAATTATGACTAGCTCTTTCCCAACAATTTGTTAATCCAAATCATAAACCACCATTCAATATAGCTCTCAACATGGGCAAAATTCATTACTCTTAAAGGCAAAGCTGCCATGTTTTGTGTATATCACATAAACTGCTTCATAGCAAATTTAAATACATAACATAACAAAGTGATTGATATCTGCAATATAGCATCCTAGATAGGCATTGAATATGGCTGTAAATGTCCGTCAGTAAAGACCAGTAATTCATGCACGCTGTAGGCTAAAGATATACTTTTGTGTTTTTTTAGTTGATTATCACTTCCAAAAACCCCAGTAAAGGCTATCTTAATGTCATTTAGTCGTTATTTCCATAATCCCACCCCCAACAATGGATGCCATGGAACGCCTAAAACCTCCAAAACAAAGATACATATCTCTCAGTACATTAGTGCATCGGATTTTTCGGCCGCTTTAGTAAGTGCCAGTTCCAGTCATATTGGATACCCTTTGTTGGATGGGCATCTTCATGTATCGATTCCTTTGATTACCTGATGATGTGTACATTGATCTGATTGACTTAACAGGTAATTACACAAAACTTGCAGTACTAGGTTGGAAACATCTTAGAGTATCGGAAGCCATCTTTGATCCCTCATGACGGAATTTATTATCGCCACTTTTTTAAAAATATGTCTTATATTTTAATAATTCTTGACTGCCAAAACACCGGATCGATACCACTAAATTACCAACCTTCAGTCAAAATAGATCACGATCACAGTTTATGTAATTGGAGGCCATATTGGAATACGTGGTTACGTGGTTATAGAATCCTATGTTAATTGGTCACAATGTATGTTTAAAACGGTCTAGAAACCGTTGAAAACATTATATATCTACTAAAACAAGGTTATTAATTAGTATCAATAAATTGTATCCTGGACTCTACTACACAAGACCGCAGTTTTTTTGTCAATATCGGCTACAGTCTTCTTCAAAAATTGCAAATTTTACAATTTTATTCCCGACCAAGGATGATTAGTCTGCGAGTTTCCCCCGTCGTTAACACAACCAAGGTGCTGAATCGCCTAGCAGTAGGTGACAGCATCATGAAATCAAAACAAGATCAAGCATGTTTATTGGCACGCATTGTTCAGTTCAGTAGATCCCGATTAGTCTTCGACCTTGAAACGACGGCACACAAGTTGTGACATGTCGCTATCAAGAGTGCCGGCGATTGGTTGCCGAGTTGTTGTGACAGCGGCCAAGCAAGGTACAGTCACTAGAAACAAACTTCGAGCGACCCAACCCCTTTCCCAACCTCTGTCCCAACTACCCAAGTCCCACCTTGTTTTCAAATTTTCTAAATTTTAGATGCTCAATCGCCTACAGTAGGCGACAGCATCATAAAATCAACGATGATCAAGCATGGCACTTGTTCAGTTCCAACAGTCCGCAGACCTTAAAAACACGACGGCACAAGTAGTGACATGTGCTGCCAAGACGGCAAGTCGGCCGACTTATCTTCTTGTAGTCGCCGAGGTTAGTCGCCGATTTAACATGTCCCATTTGGCTTGCATCGTCTTCTTCTCTCCCGCTTGGAGCAAAGTCATTGCCGACTATTCCAACTGCACAGCAACCACTCATGATGCGGGCCAACTCATCGGCTAAACCGCTTCCATACCGCTCATGTGTGTTTAAAAAAAACGCAGACCCTTCCCGATCCCAAAACCCGCCCGATTTTGTTTAAGCCGCAAGAAAAACCCGTGTAGTTTTTTTTTTTTTTCCAACAAAATCGTAATGTAAATAAAAACATTCGTGTAATGGTAATAAAATATGTGTAATGTTGATTACACGATAAAAACACGATTTTCACGCGCGCACGCACCCCTTGGGCCACCACAACAGCCCATGGAGGCCATGGCATGATGCATCCTAGCACCACTGGCGAGTGCCAAATTTGGTGGGTAAAACGTGTTTCTATGGAGTGTGAACTGCCCACTATGACGAGATTGCGATTTGTTTATTCGTATTGAAATACGTGTTTGTACACAATTTGGCACTCAACGACCCTCCTAGATACGTTGATCTAATGAACTATGCACGTACAAAAACTTCTTTTTCAATACATTTGGCGGGACAAGATAGCTCAATCAGGTAATCGCTCGACTCCAATGAATGCTCATCCATGCGTATATGCGTGCGTTCGAGCCCTGTTGAGATTCAGCTATCTTGTAATTCCCTGGACAAGAAATTACCGCTTGGTTGTCCCTATTTACCCATGCGATATTTTGGAAGCTGGTCCCGGCTGCTATGGTTATCTCTATGTCTGTTTTGCGATAAGGGAAAGCGCTGATCCCGATCTTCTGCAATCCCTTGGAATGATGCTAAATGGTTAATGGTTGTTGGGCCACAGTGATCAGCGACAAATTGTGAAAGCGTCATAGAGACCCATAGCAATACGCTCTATAATAAATCTCTGCTATTATTATTTAAAGGAAGAGGGCCCTTCATTACTCTCATTACTGAAATGGGGGACGTCCTATTTTGGGGACGATACGCTTGGGGAGATTTTTGAAATTCTGTATTGGTGTTTCCATGACGTTCGTAGAGACCTTTTTAGACCTCAGGTGCTAAAAATTAAAATTCGCAATGATAATGGGACAATCCGGTATGTCTCGTGCTAGCGGAAGCTGGAAAATGAATTAAATAGACCTTCCGTTGTTCAGTGTTTTGTTGTTCAGTGGAACGGCCAGTGTCATTACTCTTCCGGTTTATTTTACCAAAGGAACGTGACCACAAAAAAAGAAAACCGATATTACGTCACAAAATTTCAAATCCAAGCGCGCAGATTTGCGGTGCAGGCCCTCGAAGAAAAACTAAAAATTCAAAATGATATTGAAATTTCGGTTCAATATTTTAACGTATTACGTATATATGGTAACCAAACTTTGATTTCAATAGAAATGTGTTGAAATGTATGGAACTGCTTGCGAGAAATTAAAGCTAACACGGCCGAAAATATGTACCAAATGAGCAAAAGCTAGTCACGAACTAACCAAAAAGAAATAATTTATTCATGATGTCTGCCATCGTCGTCAAAATGCTACAGAGTTAGATCTTGACGTACCCTTAGCTCTTCTGAAAATCGTGAATTAATGGCCTGCTAACGGCATTTCGTTCATTCCGCATTGTTGTTTTCGATCTGAAAAGGTGTTTTGCAAAGAGGTTCTATATAGATAGAGACGCTACGTAATCTTTAGAAATTCACCGTCTCGCATGTTTTGGCGGGGGGCGCCGACCCACAAAGAAACCTAGAGTACCAACAATAGAAAGATATGAAGCCGCTTTGCATATACACTAATCGGTATAGTGATACAAATTAATGTATGTGTTAGAGGTGGCAGGTGTAATAATGAGGTAACCTGATCATTGTTGCTCATACTACTCCTTTCTTTTTTCCTCATAATGCCAATGCGCGCTTAGGTTAAAAGATGTATTCATTGAGGCGGTTTATTTCAATCAAGCCGACTGATGTGTCATTTCATTCTTGTGTGGGCCATGGGTAGACAACTTTAACCACCCAATAGCCACCCAACTTCAACAAAACTGATATTTTTGGCTGATTGTTTGTATCGAATTGACATTATGTTTGTATACAAGCACCAAACCTGAGATAATTTCCGTGTAATATTCAAACTGTCAGCGCCCCGCACGGACGACTGGTTTTGATGCGTTTTCACTCCCTTGGGTGTTTGCCTGTGTGACAAATGACACTCAACAATGACATAGTTAGATACGAACGTCGTGCAGAAATGTTGTTGACGCTTAGGAGAAAACCGAGCTTTTATGTTGTCTCTTGGAAACTTTTCAGACGGCAAAAATAGGTGGTTTAAGTTGTTAGTAAATGTTATTGAGAAACTGTATCGTTTTTAAATAGAAGAAATGCAAACCCCAAAAGGATACAAATAATGATGAACTGTTCACTACTGACGGCAGTTGATGGTACCAGACTTGAACTGAAAGAAATCAATTATCCTATACACCATGCAACTTGTATACAGTGCATATTGATTATTCGTACAGGCTACATGAGGAAAAACCGGTTGGTCAGTCCTACAACAATGGCGTAACTGCTTGGGGAAAGGGAAAAGGTTCCCACGCAAACTCCGCCTACTCCTCAAGCCCCACCCAAATGAGATCAGGAACAATAAATACATGTAATTGATAGTAATCAAGAGTATAACTAATATTTTAATCTTTTTGGCTGGGCTGGCCCTGCGGTGCGCAACAGAGTTTGAAAAAACAAAGTATAACCACGTCTGTGACTCGCACCGTAAACTGAACTAACAAGGTGGTATGTATCGTAAGCGATAGATCAACTCTATAGGCATAGAATTGATCTATAGAAGTTTGCTCTAGTTCTGTAAACTATCATTTTGACAACGTGTTTTCAAAACTGAATTTTCTAACAAGTGCGGGTCATTACGCATCGATAAATCCTATCAGAAAATGAAATATACCAATAAATTGTATCTCCTCATGCTAAAAATCGAGTCATTCATTTGATAATATGCACATTCGCATGTTACTTGAAAAATGTAAAAATTGCAAAATTCTGCTGAATTCGACGAACGAATATACCTAAAAGAGATTTCGAAGCAGTAATCAATGGATTGTTTGCAGCGTGCAGTGCCTGGTACGACATTATTATGTTAATTCGAACGATTCCCTCGACTGATTGGGAAGCAGTAACCTTATTCAATACATTTCAATGTATAACCCCAGAGGTATAACCCCAAGTTGATGTGGCGGGCTATTTTTAAATCATGATGCTCACAACGTGCGTGGTATTTGTCAAAAACCCTTGAACACAGTTTAGTCCTCAATGACCTTTGGCATATAAGCCATGGAAACCTAAAGGGGGATGGCCCATTTAAAAAGATATGAAGTTTCCTTCTTACAGATTGGGCCTTCACCCCAACACCCCATTCTGTAAATTTCGCGACGACATTTTCAAATCCGTTTTGCTGTGAGGCTAAAAACGTGATATTGGTAAGCCCCATATAAGTCCTTTGTAAAATTAAAGTGGTCGAGACCCAAATGGGGCACATTTTCGCTCATAACAATCCAACCAAATTTCTTTTGCCCTAAGATTTTCACAGGGGTAAAGATGATAAAAAATAGTAGCTACTCTTCTGATACCAACATGTTGACCACTTCCGGTAAATCTGGGCTTCTCTGGGGACGAGGCTATTATGCGATCGGGCCATGGACCTTTAAAAATCCCGACCCCAATTTTGTACCTTTTGTCGAATATAGGTAGAATTTGTGCTCCAATTTCAATGTATTAATGACATTCTTGGATATCTTCAAAATACAACTGATTAAAACACAATGTGTCTTTTCCTCTTTCAATCATCACAAAATTGAAACAAATTGTGGACCAGTTTATTTCTCAAACGGTATTTTTTTTAACAGAATAGGATCTAATTGCTAATGGACATTTTAATTTTAATTTTGGACTTAAGTCTTATGAAAATGAAGTTATTGATGACCTGGCCAAAACCCATAAGTGTCAATGTGCGCCGGTCCTTAAGAACAGTTATATATGTCACGTTAGGTCATGGATTGAGCACCAAATTTGAGTAAAATTGACTGATTGACAGGATACCTCGCTCATAAAAAAGTTAAGGCGCTCACAGCGCCATCGTGCGCCCAAGTCATGCAGCGCAACAGACCTGGTTCGATACGTTCAAACTGTTAAACAAGGATACTAACAGCTTTGCTTCCCATCCTTTAGGTATATTCGTCTCAGTTCGACAGCAATGGATCATGACTAAAATTTGCCTTCTATCGACTCTGTAGTGAAAGCCGATTGAAAATTTGTATATTTATAACAAAAATAAATATTTAAGATACTTATTCTGCGGTCTGTGGGAATAATTGGTTCTCTCCTGTGGTAATAATTAATCAATTAAAATGCTATGAAACCGCGCGAAAAAAATTATCGTTCCTCTACCCACGAGTGCTCAGGCTGCTCACCAAAGTTCGACCCTTAAAAATTGACATTTTAAAGGCTATATGCGTCGTTGGCGTTCCTTTACTGAACGTTTGATGTCAGTTACCGTTGCGCCACGAGTCAATCCCGGAAATTGAGGTTGAAAAAATTACCCTAAATAATGGTAGATGATGCGGACGATATTAATGTGACTAGTGAGATGCTAATGTGTGTGTCGGTAGTACTTAGATAATCTGAACCAACAGTGTAATCAGCTGACAAAGGTGACATATAATTTAATAAGGTGAAATAGCAAATAGGCATGGCTATTTTTCAGCAGTGGAACCAAGTGTGAACTGGGGAAATTGCAATAGCTGGCAATGGGAGTATGAATTTGGGTTGTCATAATTATATGAATGAGGACCGTGTTTGTGGTGGCGGTCAAGCATGGTTTGCATGACTCGCACAATGTACACACAGATTCGTTCTGGGTATACTTAGGGCAGTCACCCGATGTATACACATGCTGCGAATTGCCATCGGTGCTAGCATCGGGGACTTTTCACTAAAATCTGCTCTACAGGCTTCAATAGAGAGGTTTGTTTTGTGCCCTATGATGAAGCCACTATCGTGTTTCTTCAAAATGTACACAGAAATCGTATAGACCAGTTAACATCCTACGTCACTTCTTTTGTTGCCTGCAGAATCCATTCTGCGAATCGTTATGGCCCATAGTATAAAATTCTAACAGATACAATGCCCATTGTGTAAAGAGTCAGGCCCGACTATTTCAAGATACACAGGCCCTAAAATGTTTACAAACAGTGTGTTAACTGGTCTATAGACCAGTTAACATCTGACGTCAGCATCAATTGTAAATACGAGGCGCGCGCAGCCTGGCAGGCAAAACATTTCGAGTTCACAGCTGTCCCAGCATAGGAAACAGTGCTTGACAGGCTGTTATAAATCTCAGCAGCTATCTGTGGTGGAAGTTTTCGCGAACTTTTTTCTTCGAGAATTAATCGGTGAAGATGGAAACGTGAATGTGAATATGTTAAAGATTTATCTGAAAACAATCGCAGAGAGACTTGGAGCGAATGAAAACAAAATCTGAGGACAAGTACCGATCCTTATGAGTTAATCCCGAGATAGCATACAACGTTGGGACAATGTTGGCCCAACATCACCACGCGATGGTGGGCCAAACGTGAGACATGTGACGTCGGGCCAACGTCATTTTGTCCGTCGGCCAACGATGGACATACGTCGTATTTTGACGTTGGAACAATGTTTGGTGGGCCAGCAGTGGGCCAACGTTATCCCAACCATAATAACACGATGTTTTTGGGGGCCATGTTTAAATCATCACTGGGTGTGCTCCATGAATAAAAAAAGAACATTTCCCTATGTTTTCACACTTAATACACCAGTCTAGGTCATATCTTATATGTTTAGGTATATTAGTATATAGTACTGAAAATCACCTTCCCGCCTTGACCGGGATTCGAACCAGGACCTTTGTTATTAGAAGACTGACGACCTATCCAATTGAGCTAACCTCGTCTGGCTTGATAATCAAAGGCAATATTAATATATCAATTGTAAAAGCTTCAACAGTATGAACACACCACTAAGTGGAAGACTAAAGACTCCTAAAAATGGCGAAATACGTCCCAGAGCTCACAGAGAGGTGAAACAAACCCCGAAATCTCAAGGAATCCCTGTCTCACACGGTGAAAACAAAGTGCACAAAATCGAAAAATATAGTAACTGCAAATGCCATATAGGTTTTTAATTTTACGCACAATGTTGCTAATCATAGGCCCTATTTTTGCTGAAAGTCTGTCCGTTTTTGGCTAGAGCCTACTAATTTTCCTTTATTAATTTAGGCCTAATTAGAATATTAGCTTAATTATACAGTCTGCGGGACAACATATAATTGCCCCAACGTTGGCCTCCCGACCACAAACGACCAGTTTCCCCCCCCACCATTTTCCAACTTCACCCCGACGCAGACTTTGCCTTACCAACCATAAAACGACCATTCACATAGTCCCCCCCTTTCCCCAACTCGGCCCAACGTTTGCCTGCCGAACAAAAACGTACCCAGTTTCCCCCACCATTTTCCCCACTTCTCCCCGATCACACGTTGGCTTGTCGAACATCCAACGACCATTTCCCCACCGTTTTCCCAACGTCCGGCTTGATGTTGGTTTGCCGACCCTCAAACGACCATTTCCCCAACTGCCACTGTTTTTCCCAACGTCGATTTGACGTTGGTTTGCCGACCATCTAACGACCAATTTCCCCAACTCGGTTTCCCAACGTCGGGCTGACGCTTGGTTTGCTGCTGACCATCAAACTACCATTTTCCCCACCGTTTTCCCACCTCAGCTTGACGTTGGTTTGCCGACCATCTACCGACCACTTTCCCCACCATTTTCCTCCAACGTCGGGCGGACGTTGGTTTGCCGACCGCGGACGTGACGACGTCGGCCCGACGTCAGTTTGCTATCTGGGATTCTACTGTGTTGGAAGATAACAAAAAAAGATTGGCCATCGACTGCCCTAAGGCGACTGTATAATCTACCCGTCATCCCACAACACACCAAGCCCATTCACTCACGATTCTCTAAAAGCATACAGATCTTTTGATGCTTATAATAATACTTTGTATCGGGTTTATTGAAAGTGCTTCTTTTAGTTCCTAACTTCCAGTTTTGTTTCCTGCCCTGTTAACGCGGGTCGAAATCAAATGACAATAGAGTCTGACAAGAGTGCAGTGAAGGTTGCCTGGGCCGGGGTGTCTCCACAAGTCTGGACAATCTTACCGGCAAACGCACATGTAGGCCTACCGCTGGAGTACTACATGACACGTACAGGTTTAGAACTTGTTTACTTCCACATATATGTACTGTCCAAATCGTAGTCTTAAATATTTAACAACTATTGAACTAGTCATGAGGGTGATGATGGGGATTATCGCTCCCACGTTGCCCTACGCATACCTGGCCTAAAATAACTATCACCCACAGGGTAGTTTATTATGCCAAGTATGCTAGGCCTACATAGTTAGTAGGCCCCTACATAGTATGCTATGCCTACAATTAATGCTAGACCTACATGTCGAGTAGGCTCCAGGTATTCTAGGCCTACATAGATAGTAGGCCAGGTATTCTAGGCCAACGAGGGAGCGATAATCGCCATCATCATCACCCGATTATAAGACAGTCAATATTCGTTTTACTTACGAATACATAGTCTTTGTTCACGGATTGGTCAAAACTACATCCCGTGATTTTTTTTCTATTAATTTACGTCCCTACTTCCTACTATAGCTAGGCATTATAGTGAGCGTCCTACCCAATGGCCAAGACCAGACCTAGCTATACCATAGGCTTGGGGTATTGACACGGCAATAATACACTAAAAATGTAGGCCTAAGTAGAGGGTTCTACCCCGGGTCCTACTCACCAATCATCTTGTCCTGATTGGAAGTTTAAGAGAATGATCCAGTTCCAATCAAAATAATATAGAAAAAGTATGTAAGCTTCCAACTGATGAGCTCCTCGTATAACTTAAGTCTTATCACTCGCGTTCATCCAGTGACAGTGTTTCGGTGCTCATATCCTTCACATTACCGTGCATTTCAGCATGACCTCATACATCTGCCTTTTTGTGTTTTCGATTTTTTTCTGGTTCTCACCTATAGCTCACGTCTGCTAACACGTGGTCATGATTAAAAATTAAACACATTTGTTTTTAATAATTATTCACTTTTTTGCACCCTATGCACACAATGTATTAACAATGTTGCTACAAAAAAACAGGAAAGGGATTTATTAGTGACATGCATTTCATAATGTCTGGGAAATAATGCAGTGTTAAAAAAGTATGTTATTTTTATGTACTTTTTGTGTTCACCCTGTATATTTGTAGTACACCTTGAATATTCATTCAAACTTGCAGATTTACAATCCCTATAGATGCTTTCCTAAAAAATGTTATACTTTGTAGAATTTGGATCACAGTTTGAGATATCATGAGAAATAGGGTAAAAATGCAGTCGATTTTCGCCTTTTGAGTCATTTCGATTTAGCGCAACCGACTAATAACAACTGTCTGGATTGTTGATTATGGCAGGGCAGTAAATATAATTAATTAGAACAATATTATGGTGATGAAATTGTCCAAAGCGTGTTATGACGATATTAAATTAAACTCACCCGATCCCACATACAGCGGTTTACAGTGACGGCTAATGTTTTGCCTGCCAGCAGCAACTTCCGGGGTCACGTGACCGACTCAGAACGTAAAACAATGTTAAAACTGAGTAATAGCGCCCGAAGGCAATAGAAGGAAGGGCCCCGGGCCTGCGCGTTTTGGGCACGCAGTGAGGCATATTGAGAATCTGGACTTCTTATTTTCGAACCGGTTACCGAGGCACGCAGAGAAAGACACATCGCTAAACTCATCATGCGCGATTTCAAGGGTTGTCGCGATGAATTTGAAGCGTGACGCACACCTATCCTGAAGAGAGAAAGAGCTAAAGGAAATAAGAAACAAAGCCATCCGGAAGAAACGTGGGAAGAATGAAACAGTAAAAGAAAGGGGAAAGCTAGAGGGAAAGGAAAAAAAGAGAACTGGCTAAACACTGGTATCAATACACACGCTTGGGAAACCGTTTGAGGCATAACAGGTCTTGAGACGTGACAGTGTCTTGTTAGCCATAAGACGCTCATACAAAGTCACGCATGCAAGCCTTTTTGTAAGGGAGGTTCGTTATTTACCGACAGGGGAATGGAGGGGGGAAGGCTTAGATAAGGGGCATACGAATCAAGAAAACCAGTAGGCGAAGAGGGGGTATGAAAGTTTCAACAGAAAGAGGAGGAAAGGAACATGAACTTTAAATGGATCAATATAATAAGTCAGGGGAAGTCAGGGGCTGAAATTTTTTTAACGGAAGCGTTAGGAGGAAGCGTCATTTTTCGCCCAATAAAAAAGTGGAAATCTCAAAATCCCACCCGCTATACGCCGTAAGACGTGTATTTGAAATTGAAGAGGGATTGAAGCATTTTTAACTACGGGGTAAAGGGACTGATGGACGACACCTTTGTGATTTATGGTGGTTTTTTTTTTTCTTGAATTCAAGGTCTATTGTTGAAAAAGGGGAATATTAGCCAAGACATCTAAATCAGTTTACAGTGTAGTTGACAACAAACGTTACGTGTCAAAATCATGTACCAGGGATTACATGCGGAGCTATAGATTTTAATAAGCAAAATAAATAATAGTCAATATAAAAAACTAAATGAAGGACCCTATTTATGTAGTAAAAAAATGAGGAAGGAAGGAAATTCGAATCCACGTTTTGTCTATGAAACAGTTATTTTTTTTCCCCCCCCAAAAATTTTTGTTTGGAGAAAGCTTTTGCCCCCGTATAAGCCTAAGACGATGTAAGAACTTTTCCGAAATGGGATCGTCGTTTGGGAACATTTGATCCCTAAATCTACCCTATATTGTTTACAAAAACGAAAAACAAAACAACAAACCAAAAGCCCCAATAATCTCCTTAATTTCGAACATGCATCATATCATTGATTTGCTAAATATCTGAAAGTAAAAAAAAATATTAAAAAAAATCAGATTTTTTGATGTATTGTAACAAGTACAGAGGTTCCCCAACATACTCAAATGATAGACTAGCTAGAAGCAAACAAATAAGAACCAAAATCGATATTCTAGTCATTACTCTCAGTACGGAGAACAATTATTTAGAACACGTGAATGAATGGAAAAGGTAGGCCTTAACTATGAGGAATTTACAAACATATCCTTCACTTTTAAGTTATCCTGCAATTTAACTTATTTTGATCTTTCACTGTCTTTAAAGAAATCAAAAACAAACTTCTGTATTGACCCCTCCCACAGAAAAAAAAGGAGCAAAAATTAGGGTTCCTTGTTGTATTGACTGTAAAACAGTCACGTCGCGTTTTAATCAGCGCTAATTATGGTGCAAACCATCGCACGCTAACATACGCAACGTACACTAACGCGCTCAGATCATGAAGTTCATTGGATGGAAAATTTTTTCCTCCGGCAATACAGGGGTAGTAATGAGGGGCTTAGTACGCAACCAAGTTGCGTCGTGGCTTCGTTTTTTTTTTTCCCCGATTTGGCTAGGGGCCTATCTAGCGCTTCGCGCATTACAATATCTATGAAAAAGTAAACAAATCGCGCCCTATTTTTCATCAAAACTCATGGGGTGGTAGGACACGACTGCTCCCCCCCCCCCCCCCAATTTGGGCATTGGGGATTTCCAGACTGTAATTTTAGAAAACTGCTACGTGCATTTACTATGATAGTCTCATTATATTACAAAAATATCCTCTTAAACTCAGTTCAATATATCTTAGTAAGACATTATAATTTTGAAATAAAGTATGGACTTCAAAATCCCGTCGGGGTTAGTTGGTTAACCCCGCTGAAAATTAGGGTAATTTATGTAATAACAGTCATTTTAAAATTCGGACAGGCCTATTCTTTAGTCAAGTCCGTGTGTAACCGTTTGATATGCGTCAGAGCGCATCCTAACGTTAAGTCTTTGAAAAACAGGGGGTAAGCGTAAGCCAAGACCTGCTCGATTTGGTCATTGGGGAGTTCCAAACGGAATTTGGGGAAAAAATGTTACGTGATTTACTATGCGTGTCTGTCTAGTGACATTACAAAATTAATTTTAATGATAACTTAGGAAAGAAATTTTAACGTCAAAATTCCGTTCATAATTATTATGCTCAGAATTGATTACTGACAATGTCTTTTAAGGCCTCCGTGTTTAATTATGATCATTTTTGTGTAGACTCATATGGATGATTATATATAAAAACTTCAAATGCATTAGTTTTACTGATCACCAGGTTTATGTTTATATAAGTTAACATTATACAAACAAAAACAAACAAAACAAAAAAAACAGATGTACAATCATGATCCGTTCTTTTCGATATAGGTCTACATTTGCCTTTGTACTTAATAAGGCTACACAGGTATTTTAATTCCAATTACATTATGTATTGCCATCTGCCTAAACATAATGAGGAAGGAATGATTTTCCCGCCCCGGACTATATGATTTTTTTAACGCGAATATTGACTAATCAAAAGAACATTTTAATTTTTGTTATCTCAATGGCGAAATAAAAAACATTGTAATTGAATCGCATAGCTAATCAACTGAAATCGTTGAGCTAGTATGCAATGGCCGCCGGCCATTCTAAGAAGTTGAACGCTCCGAATGACCCTTAATGGAACACGTAAATTGCGAAATTGGCCGTGAAAACCTATATTTACCGTGATTTTGTTTTATTACATAATGCGGAACTTTATTACATTGCCTGTTGTATTACATAACACGAACAAAAACCTTTACATACGCGGTCGGTATAGTTACACGAACTTTACACGTTTTAACAACTGTTATCTTCCTGTGCGAGGCTTATCTCACCAAAGATTGATTTATTAAGCTAATTGCCTCAGTCGCTCTTTCTTACAGCATCAATGTATTTTGCCTAATGGAGAAAAGCCGCCAACGAAAGTTAGTAAGATTACATGTATATGACTGTATTAATTCTTTGATTAGCTCCGTACACCTCACTGAGTTCGAGTCTGTTATTGCAATTGAGTAGGAGGGAAAGACGGAGAGAGTTTATAAGTAAGTGACCAGTTTTCTGAGTGTTGTTATACGATTCAAGACGATTTTATTATTAGATTCATTCGTTACAATAGAAACGTGAGTGAAAATAGTAAGAGATTGAGCGCTTAAAGTATGGTAAATAAGAAACACAAAAATTTCTACTGGATGGGCATTATAAATTAAATGGCCCAAAAAGTAAGGAAATAATTTACTGAGTGGGGTCAAACTTTTATTTCCATAATTCCTACAACTTAGATGATTATAACAATTTCTGTCACAAGGAACAAACTTTTAGTAAATGTTAAGCGGCTTTTGCATTACAGTTTGGATATGGGGTTAATTTAATTTTGGCTCTTTTGCTATCCTGTTTATCCTAATCCTGAATATCGTCCCCTGCAACTTTCGCACTACCTTAATGGCGGCATTATTAAAACACAATATCTTGACCAATCTATTTAATTTCAAACTGATATATTCATGTGCTTATGAAAATTACCAAATTTGCACATTAGCACCTGTAACATGGCCCTCCCAATATGGATGCTTCTAGGGAAAGATTATTGTTTACTCATTAGCACCGTAGTTTCGGAGTTTGGGGAGGAAAAAACAGTTTTTCAAAAGTAAAATATAAATTTCCAACGAGATGTACGTATTTGAAATCCTTAGTGAGTCGTTAATCCTTTGGAAGATCTGTTGCATGCAATGAAAATGTGGGTGAGGTATGGCCATTTTAATACAGTAGATAAAATATACAGCATCTACGTACCGCTAGTGTCGTTTCTGACATCGCGGTGGTGAAAGGGGTCACCCCCCTCCCCCCCTCCCCTCCCCTGGTCACATTGGGTCATCAGAGGTAAATCTGGGACACCTTATATGAGTCTTGGGCAGTGTTTCTTCTGACCGATTATGAGGTGGAATGAGCAATTGATAAAAAAGGGTAAGAGTCCCATAAGTGCAGGGTTAACACTTTTTGCCACACTAACTATGAACAAATTATCCGTATCTGGCTGTTTGCTTGTAGCAGACGAAACAACAAAAGTGGATTTTGACTTTTGCTACTAAGACGTACACGACAAATTCAAAATGGGAGAGCCATCTCACGAAAATAAAAACGCTTTTTATAATTCACATCCACAGATTTAAGCATGTGGTCAAATTTTATGGAAGTGAGCAATGTGAATCCATCTACGATTATTGGAAACCACCCAGGACCCCAGTACTGTCTGTGAAAATCGTTACCAGCTGCGGCTAAATATCAAGTAAAAACATTTTATTTTAGGAAGTTGTCTATTTGACACGATCACGTGTCAATTAACGTCGCCAGAAATGGCTATTGACACGATACATCGTTGACAAGATAACGTTGAAGGATATGGAAGACGATAGGCGTAGGCTACTGTAAGGTGTGCTTCTAGGACATTTTGTCCCGAAATTATGTCGACCATATTGTCCAGGAGCATATGGTTCTGGAAGCATAACTAATCTGGAAAAATATGTCAAATATGGTCCAGGACCACATTTGTCATATGGTCCTGGAGCAGACAATAAAAAAGGCGAGCATATTTGAATTTGCTGCATGGAGCAATAATGGTACAATATGTCAAATCTGGTCCAGGACCAATTGTTCATATGGTCTGGGAGTATATTTGGAATACAAATGGTCCAGGCCTGGAGCATATGGCAAATGTATTTTGATACAAAATTGTGAAATTTCTAAATCAAATAATGTTCCAGGACCATATTTGCATATGGTCCTGGAGCAGTGCACTCTCTAAATTTGACTTGGAATATTTTTCAAGATTACTTATGCTCAGGACCATATGGTCAAACCACACGATCATCGTGTCAATATTCTCGCCCGAAATGGCTATTTGGCGCGATCATCGTGTCAACACGTCGCCCGAAATGGCATGACAGGATATTCGTGTCCATACACGTCGGCTCCGAAATGGTTTTATTGACACGATCATCGTGTGAATAACGTCGCCCGAAATAATGGCGATTTGACACGATCATGTTCAATATACTCGGCCTATATGTTATCAACGACCTCCGTGTTTTGGTCCTAAATGGACATTTGTGACAAACCAGACTTCTGGAATGAGTTTTTCAACAAGACTGTTCAGCTACTGCTGTAGAATTTGCATGTATCAAAGACCAAAAGATAATTGCCTAGTGAAAAGGATGGTTTGGACGTACTGTGTCTTGAAATCGATGGATAACTTCATCTTTCAGGATTGCTTCAAAGAAATACAACAATCAATGCACTGGACAATTATGGCTGGTATTGAAAGGGCGTTATAACTTTAATCCTGGGTTTAAACCAGGGTTAGTCCTTACAAGAGTGGACCTTTTTTTCCTTCCAACAAACATTTCTAAAAATATTCTGTAATGGGTGAGAAAATTCCTGAGGAATTTTATCACATTGGGAAAAAAAAAGGTCCACTCTTGTAGGATTAACCCTGGTTAAAAACCCAAGTTGTCTCCTTTCAGAATACCAGCCTAAGTCATCCCAACAGAAAGGCCGGCTTCTAAATGAAATGAGGTCTTAATTTTAAAGAACAACAACTTTATACCATGGTTGTGTTGTGTTGATTGTTATTGATGTACAATAATTATGTTTGGACTTTCTGATCACAAAAATAATCGAATCGCTATTTCACAACATTTAAAGTTCTCTGAGCTACTTTTCTTGTTGTCTGAAGGGTAAGGTCTGCACGGTAACAAACAGTGTTTAGAAAGTGAAGGAAAGGTGGTGTTTAGCGGGTTAATGTTTAGCAATTAAATACTTTGTGTTAGAAATTAAACACATGGTGTTCTAGAAATTAAACATTTGGTGTTTAGATATTTGACATGTTTAGAGATTAAACGGTTATGAAGCGCTTAATCTCTAAACATGTCAAATATCTAAACACCAACTGTTTGTTTAAACTCTAAACACCAAAATGTTCTAATTCTAAACATCATGTGTTTAATTTCTAAACCAACAAGTGTTTAAGTGCTAAACATTAACCCTCTCAACACCACCTTGCCTTCACTTTCTAAATCAACGGTATTAGAGTGTGTGTGATCTTGGTGTTCGTGGATACTGTAGACATTTATTATTTATCGATTTAGGAACCAGGAGGCAATGGTTTGGGTGTTAATAATTATAATCGGGGGCGTGCTGTTTGATATTTAAGTGTAATCGTGTGTGTGCGCCTGCTATCAGAGCACATAGCTCTGTTAGCCATGGCGCGTATGTTCAAGGGTATTATGTTGATAGAGATTACTTTTGAAGGGGAAGTTTCTGGAGTTTTGCGTTATGCACACGGTAATTTAAACAGAAGCATGATTGATGTGAAACTTAGATTTTTTTCTGAATTTTCATGATATCCTAAGATCTTTTGAACAACGGTTTCATGAGATTTGATTGTTTGTTTTTTAATGTCACTGGGACCGAGGACTGCCATAGTAAATGCCGTAGCAGTTCACCAAATTACCGTTTGGAAATCCCCAATGCCCAAATCGAAGAGATCGTGTCCTTACCCTCCCTGTACAGAACCACAGGTAAGTCTCACATCTTGATCGATTACGCTGTGTGACAACAGAGATAAAGAATGTTGCCATGCTTTGCGTCTATTGTCGGTTTTTTTTATAAAACGGTAACGAGTGAATCGTTGGTTGCACGTGTCAGGCTACAGGTCAGGTACGTGTAGCGGTCACGTGTCAGGTAGCAGATATCAGTTTGCTCTTCGGGGGCGACGATATATTATAAATCCTCCGACTATGTAAATCAGGGTATGTACATGATTACCCCTCTGCCCAAAGGTGATTATTTTTTGTCCAAAAGACACCGTGTATTACGTCTAAACAGTACAAAATTACCTTCCTACTGATTCAAAACCGACGTACGATGACGAGAATCGGTTGTTTTTCCAATGTAGGGATTAGTACGTCATTTTACCTGAATGGGTCCCCCGGAGCCAAAAATAAAGACCAATCAATGCCGGACGTATCAAATCGTATTGTCCAAAAATTGGGCCGTTATTCCCATAATAAAATCCTTTTTAAAGATTCAACATCGTGTATATTGTTCTTTAATATTAATTATTCAAATTGGTCCCAGCATGAATGTGGAACAGATGGGTCCATAAAAGGCTACAAACTGGAAACAAAAAGTCAGCCGGCTAAATACCCTACCGTGGACTGTAATGACCAGACGGATCCCTTGTTAGTTAATAGCAGGCTCACAGCCACTTGCGCGCGGCCCTGCGGGGGGGTTATTGCGGCCAGCCTGCGGTTAGCTTAAATCCAGTTATCTCGACACCGTGTTGCCATTTTGCTCGTTGCTCGTGTAAGCCAATCATCCGGCGTCTAGGTTGTGACGTTTTGTTGTTTTGGCTGTTTTTTATTATCCGCTTCGCGCGTTCTTCACTTGGCTTTCTCAACCGTTTCATGCATGTCAGATTTTTATTACGCTCTCTTCAAGATCAACTGACAAATTGTACGTTGAAACTTTATATTGGATCGTTAGGATTCGGAATTCAGTACAAGATCAGCCAAGTCCATATCGGATTATTTTAAAGAAGAAATGAGATCTCATATTAGACTTTTCTTTTAACCTGCGTCATCATTATTAACTTCGTCTGGACATTGGCTCATCCCATGTGATTCCTATGGCAGATACTCTTTAAATTGGAAGTCGTTAATACTGTTTAATGTTTTGTTTTTAAAAAAAAAGGAAGTAATACAGTCAGTATCTCATCAATCTTGAGATAATCAGCCTATTTAGTTTTGTTGCGGATTTGGTAACTCGCTTCAAATAACGACATTGAAATGAAGTGGCGTCGGTTATTGCATAATCTGCTTTCAAGTAAAACCTGGTTTATGTGTTTGATCCAAGTGTGATACAGAGGTGGAAGAAAAAGTGTGTGGAGCCCAAAGTCGCAAAATTTTGACGCAGGCTTTTTTTTTTAATTTACACCTACCTTTGTGTTTTGCCGTATTTGCGGTTAGAACTATAGTGTTCCGGTTTGTCAAATCAAGCCATATCCATCTCAGAAATGCAGTTCAAAACCGGTAAACTTTCTTGGATTTTCTGCAAGATTCAAGCTGTGATATCATTTAGTATCCAGGATCTACGAAAGCTGGTTACCGTTGAGGGAAGCTATAGAAGTAGCGTTAAGCGGTTGGCAGGCATCTACAATGCCGGTGCTCATCCATGCCCATTTCCGTCGCACACCTACTTGCAGATTTTAAAACTGGTAAACTTCCTTGGATTTTGCGAGATGCAAGCTTGCTTTCATTTAATATTCCAGGATCGAAAAACTATGCCGAATACGGCTGAGGAAGCGGAAGAGGCGTTTTTTAAAGCTGTTTGCAGACCTACTCACAACAAAACTTTTTGATATGGCAGTTGTATTTCGGGACGCTTCTATCTAAATGGTTGTTGTTTTTCAGTTCTCAGAAAAAATTAAAACATTATTGTATAGGACCAAGTTCGATTTTTTCTTTTCGCCAAACGTTATATTGATTTATTCCTTTCTCCATACTGTTCATCTCGTCTCTCTTCTCTGTTGTGAAGTTTGTAAGCAACCCTGTAGTGCAAGCTATTAATACTCTTTAAAAAAATTACTTTATGTAGATCGATATCAACTTATTCAATCATTTTGACAATCTCATTATCGCATCAGTCAGACTCATTGAGTCAGGGGTCACTCACAATGCCAATGTTCAACTCTTTTGTTACCTCAATCATCGATAAAGCTGATGTTGCGAGGCTTCTATGTTCGTGCTAGTAATTTGCCTATTAATCACCATCATTTTATTGCCCTGAAATGTAATTATGCTTGTTGACTATCTCTTATGTTGATGTTACTTACAGCGGGATACTTTTGGTGGGCGCGCGATACACACTTCATTTTGGAGCTAAGGGGACATGGAGATTCACGCATGCTTTGGCAAATTACGCTTCGCTAGAATAGTTGTGTTGTTTCCCCTGTCCCACATAGGCTACACGCGCTGGTGTTCGTTTAAGTCCAACCAATAGGGATATTCAGTCCTATAGTTACCAAGATACCACCTGAGTTATGTCAAACGCTCAATGGAATATCTGAATTTGTTTGTAAACATGCAATTAGGCCTAGTAGAGCCTCGTTTGTTAAAAGTTTGTTTGATTTTTTATTGCTCATTTTTTCTTGGGGGTCTATAAGAAATCAAGGATTTATGTTGGCATCGCCGCGCGTGTGTGTGGTGGTGTGTGTTTGTGTGCAGTTAAACTGGATACTTCTGTGTTCGCGTTGTAGCATTGTAACCGGTGTGCCTATTTCCAGTATAGTACTAGGCCTTTAGGTGCCTGTGATCTCGCGTGCCCTTGTCCTTAGGTTTGGCGTCTTTAAGTAAATGTTTGTGGTTTTGGTTTTTTAGTTGTTTTTGTCCCAGGTCAGTTTATTCCATAAGTCGTCTTTCCCGGGTGTCGAAAATTTATTTTGTTTGGTTTCTTGTTAACACTTAAGCTTAAACTTCTTCCCCAATTGGTCGTATAGATAGGGTTTGTTCAACAATTGATAGTCCGGGTTTTTTAAAATTGTCAGGGTAAAGTCTCTTGTTCTACGTTTTATACAAAGCTTCTTGGCGTTATAATTAAACCTATAGAAGTGTCTGTGTTCGTTATGGAATTGCGGTTGCAAGGGGGGTTTATTTAGCTTTGTGTATGTGAAACCCACCCACTTTATTCGCTTCTGTGGTGCCTTAGTGCATTAGTTAGGTTAGCATTTTAAGGCGTTTGAATATGGTTAATTTAAATGTCAAGTAGGAATATCCCCTGCGACCATCTTGATACAATTCTATAGTGATAGCAAAATCTTCCCGCCTTGTCATTTTTGTGTTTTGTATTGTGAGGATGATCTAGTTCGAATTTTGGGTCAATTTTATTTAATATAAGATAATTTTTTTGTGTATCATTAAAAAATTTTCGCTTTCCAGGCGTGTCGTGTTTTGCTTTCAAAGTTTGTGCATTTTATTTCAGTCTGAGTTATTTTTCATGTTTCTATTTTGTTTAGTTGTATAGGCTCTCAGCTTGGTGCAGTCTTTCTGGAATCTTCAGTAGATATGTTGAAATTTTTAAAGTTGTTTCCTCCATGCAAGTAGATCGTTTGCCATAAAATTAATGGTTTCAGCTTCGGCTAGTCTACTGGTTTTGGTTTCACTTTTGTTGGTGCTGTAATTGGGTATGTTTGTCGTTAATGCCAATTTTCTTTTAATTGCTACTTCTTTACCTTGACTTCAAAAGTTCCTACCCCCTCATTTTGAAAGTCTATTTTGAAGATCAGTTGCTTCCGGTTTATTTTGTTTTTTACCAGTGTATTTGGAAGGCTTTAGTTACCCGCATTAAGCGCTGCGCCGGCCAGGTTTCTCAGGTATCTTAGCCCAGGTCTTATCCTCCCACTAGCTTATCGCTTTCACCTAAACTCAATTCTTAAGGGTCGGTCCGTTTTGTTTGGACTTGGGGGCTTTACGGATGTCTTAGAGCATTTGAATTGAGAAAGGACGTTCTAGTTCTGTTCTACAGCCATACTCTGGTCGGAATCTATTCCAGCGGGGTGTTTTTTTTTTTTGCGCACAAGCAGTTTCTAGTTTCTGTTATGGTTTTGCGTATCCGCACTTTCGTGATTCAATGAAAAGTCATTCAAAGGGCGACGCTGACTCCTTTTAGCTTATCGCAGTTGCGTGTACTTTTTTGACCAGTCTATTATTTTCTTATGCTTAATTTAGTGCTGCTTGCATTGAAAGGACGGTTGTAGGGAACGAGGTCCCACAGAGTGAGAGTATTAAAACGCATTGAATGTACGGTGGCGTGTTTGTAAAGATTAAACTGTCTTTTTTATTAGACGAAGGCTTTTACCTTTGGGTAGCAGCGCTGTGGTGAAAGTTTGGGTACAGCTTTCAATGGTAAAATAAGGCTCAGTTGGGTGCAGAGACACCCAGTCACAAGGGCACAGTGTTTGATGTCTGTCCTTAAGACCATGTAAACTTGGTCGAGAAAGTCTTTGAAATAGGGGAGAGTTGTCTCGCCAATATGCGGGCGTAGGATTTTTTCTATTGGTGGCCCGGTTAGTTTCTATTATTATCTTTAAGCTTCTTTAGGCCACATTTTAAACGTCAGTCAATAAAATTTGGTTTTTTTGTAAGAAACCAATTTGTATAAAATGACTCTTATCTTGATGATACAGGTTAAGTGCTTTCAATTTGGGACTACATCCTTGCTTTGTGATTTTATAATAATAACATTATATAACATTACCAGTTTTTATTGACCGGGGCCGGGCTTGAATCCCCACAAATAAAAGGCTCAAGCGCGGTTGTCCATTATTTATTATTACGCCGCCTTCAAGAAAAAGCGTCAAATATCAGTTCGCTTCAATAGGTGACGCTCAAAGTCATGCTCTTACAAATTGACTATTGATGTGTTAGCTTTCCGCTGATCATGTGATTTGACAGTGATCAAATAATGATGTAGATGTTGGACTTTCTGCTCATCTAGTAAAATTACACTGTGTAAATTTAACTAATGATGTGTTAGCTTTCCCCTCACCTGTAGAGATGTTTTGGCTTTTCCGACTCATCCATCAAATAATGCCTTATAAAAATAATTGCTGAATAACATTGATTGTTGTAGCTTCCGCTCATCATGTAGAGATGTTGCTTTCCGACTCATCTTAATAAATTGAATGCTTATAATCAAATTGCTGAGATAATCACTTAAATTGAATGCTTTATAATATAATTGCTGTGGTAATCTGTAAATGGTTTGCTTGCTTGCCGCTGGCCATCTTGAGAATAGCACAAGTGTTTTAGGCAAGATTGCCTATTGAACTTAAAATTGCAGGTGAAAATGGCCGAGAAAGGAAAGTCACGGCCTTGCGCAGTGTTACCTACTTCTTGCCTCCTTGCTTTTGTTTTTTTTTTTTCCTTCGTCCTTGCGCGTGGTGAGAATAATTATTATTTAAAAAATAATGCTGGTATTTTTTGGCAAATAGGGACAAAAATTGTAATTTAATAAACTCCGTTTTTGCTAAATAATCCATCAATAATGACCTAAGCTTTCAAAACTTCATTCATAGGTTTTTGAGGAATTGAAGTAAATGAATACAAAACTAAAAGAATAATGTTTATTTGCTTATATGCCCAAATTTCATTGTAACATTTGAATAAAACAGGAATTGTTGTTTGTGACTTAATTAACGCATGTTAAAGTATCACTATCTAAAATTTAGATGATTTGATAAAGTCATTCTAATGGATTTATTATCTACAGTGAGAACTCACAATGAAATTGAATTGTCCATTTCCCAAAGTTAATTATAAAAACTACAAAGGGATATTAATTTAAAACGAGTTCAACTGTCACTCCTTTGCGATTACGATTTAATCCTTTTTTTAAAGTCTTCCTTTCTGTTCACTTCCAATAATATATTTAATTTTGTTTTGCTGCTATAACAATAAAAAATTAAATGAAAAGTTCTTACTATACTTTGCTCATTTGACAGCTGTATTATGTGTTTTTTGTTAGTTGCAGAAGAAAGTGAAAATCTTTAAAAAAAAAACATGTAATTTTTTGTTTTTTATTAATCTCATTTTTCTGTTCATTAAGATTTCAAATTATTTCATCAATGAAACATAAATAACAATGACCCCCACGGTAATGTAATTAATATATATTGGAATAAGATAATAAACGGTGTGGGGCCAAATAATTAACTGGGTGGGCCATTTGGGGGCCATGGGCCGACGGAATATTATTTTATGCTCCAGGAGCAAATCAAATATGCTCTTGGAGCACGGGAAGCTATTTGAATTAGAATATTTTTACAGCTATTTATGCTCCAGGAACGTAGCTTCAGGACAATTATGGCCCTGAAACCATAAGGTCCTGGAGATATTTCGGGCCAAAATCTAATCCAAGCGTTACCGAACGGGAGTGTTTTCTCAAAAAAAAACTATACTGGGAATATTGTAAGTACTCCGGAACAAGCATGTAGCATGCCAAATACTTTTTGTTATGATTTATAAATGTCTGCAGACGTTACAAGTTACCTACAACCCCGTGTTAGTTCCCCTTGTTCGAGTAACGTCATCAAAGCGGTGTGGTGTGTGTATAAACTTCGCAAGAGTTCCATTGTACCCTCTTTCAAATGTACGAAAATGTAACAAATTACTTTTTATTTTGGCCTAGGGTTGGTGTTTTGTTAGGGGTTTTGTTGGTTTTAGGCCATAAATTATCATAAATACACAAAGAATGGTTTCTGTAGAAATTTAAAAGGGGAGGTACATATATGGAACTCATTTGAAAGTGAAACAAACCATCAGGGTGGTTGGTTTACCCATTGTACTTTGGGTCCAGCGCTGATGAAAACGTGGGTGACAGCATGCAATGGTAAACCTAATGGCTAGTGGGTGGCAGAGACACCCAGTCACTCGGGCACAGGTGTTTGATGTCTTGCCTTAGCCCATTTAAACTTGTTCGCGCCAGTCTTGAAATAGGGAGAGTTGTCTCGTTCAATATGCGGGTGTAGGATTTTTCTATTGGTGGCCGGTCGTTCCTCTTATTACATTTAAGCTCTTTAAGGCCATTTAAACCGTGTCAATAAAAATTTGGGTGTCAGAACAATTTTAAACTGCTCGTATGCATGGCATATACATTTAAGTGCTTTGCATTTTGGGACTAAATTTCCGTCTTTTGTTGATTTCTAAATATAATTATAACTTTTACCAGTTTTGATTGAGAGCTTAATACCCAAAACAGCTCAAAGCGCGGTTGTCAAATTATGATTATTCGCCGCCTTCAAGAAATCGTCAAAAATCATGTCGCTCTCACTTAGGTGGCTGCTCAAAGTCATTCCTTACAAATTGACCTATTGATGTGTTAGCTTGCCGCTCATCATGTGATTTGACAGTGATAAAAGAGTTTTAGATGTTGATTTCTGCTCATCTAGTAAAATTAAAACTGTGTTTAAATTAACTTAATGATGTGTTGCTTCCGCTCATAATGTAGAGATGTTGGCTTTCTGCTTATCTTATAAATTGAATGCTTATAATAAAATTGATTGAAATAACTATTGATGTGTTAGCTTTCCGCTCATCATTGTAGAGATGTTGGCTTTTCGCTCATCTTATAAATTGAATGCTTATAATCAAATTGCCGAGATAATCTCTTAAATTGAATGCTTAAATATAATTGCCGTGGTAATCTTTAAATGGTTTGCTTGCCGCGGGCCATCTTTTGATAATAGCACCAAGTTTAGGCCGTGCTATTGAATTTAAAACTTGCATTGAAACGGCGAGAAAGGCCGCTACCTACTTCTTGCCTCCTTGCTTTTGTTTTTTTCCTTCGTCCTTGCCGTGTGAGGGAGATTAATTATTATTTAAAAAATAATGCTTGTCTTTTTTGGCCAATCGGACAAAATTGTCATTAATAAACAGTATTTTGCCTAATAATCCATCTAAAATGAACTAAATGTTCAAAACCATTTATAAGGTTTTGAGAAAGGAATATCTGGAAGTAAATATAAAAAACTAAAGAAATCCATTAAAAAAAAAAAAAAAATAATGTTTGCTTTTTTTTTTTTTTTTTTTTAAACATTGAAATTAAAAAACTAGGAAATTGTTGAATTAAGCATGTAAAGGATCACTCTCTAAATTTAGATGATTGAATAAAGTCATATAATGGATTATCTTACAGTGATCCATCCAATGCATGTGAATGTCACTCTTCCCAAAGTTAATTTAAAAACTACAAAGGGGATATTAATTTTAAAACGAGTCAAATGTCACCCTTGGATAAGATTTATTCCTTGTAAAGTCGTCCTTCTGTTCACTATTCCAATAATATATTAATTTGTTTTGCTGCCTATAAACAATATAAAATAAACTGAAAACGTGTACTATACTTGTCATTTGCAGTTGTATTATGGTTTTTTTTTTTTTTTTTTTTTTAAATCAATTAAAAAAAACATGATTTGTATTAATTCATTTTTTTTCTGGTCTTTACAGATTTCAAATTATTCATCAATGAAACATAAAAACAATGACCCACTGTAATTTAATTAATATATATTGGAATAGGATAATAAACGGGGGGGGCCAAATAATTAACTGGGGGTGGGACCTTTTGGGCCATTGGGCCGACGGAATATTATTTATTTATGCTCAGGAGCATTAAATCAAATATGCTCTTGGAGCAATTTGACTTAGAATATTTTTGCCAGATTATTTATGCTGCCAGGACCGTATGCTCAGGACCAATATGGCCCTGAACCCATAAGGTCCCGGAGCATTAATTTCGGGCCCAAATCTTAATACAAGCGTTACCTGGAACAGGGATGTTCTCAAACTATAATGGGAATATTGTAAGTACTCCGGAACAAGCATGTAGCAACTAATTTTGTATGATTTAATAAAATGTCTGCAGACGTTACAAGTTACCTCACCCCGTTGTAGTTCCCCTTGTTCGAGTAACGTTTCCTCACAGCAGGTGGTGTATAAACTTCGCAACAAGAGTTCCATATGTACCCCTCTTCAAATGTCTACATGTAACAAAGTCTTTTTTAATTTTTGGCATTAGTGTTAGGGTTTTGTTGTGTTAGGCCATAAATTAAAAAGAATTTGTTTACTGTAGATTTAAAAAGGGGGGGTACATATGGAACTTCATTAAAAGTGAACCAAACATCAGTGTGGTTGGTTCCATGTTACTTCCGGGTCCCAGGCATACATCTCGTTCACTGACCACTACACATGGATAGCGGGCTGCCACACAGTTGAATGGTCGCCGAGTGAAACATCAGGAAGTTGCTTTTTTTACCTAGCCAATATGGCGGAAACAATGCATACACCTGCTGGTGCACATATTTCACAGAGATGTTCTATTGTTTGACAAGGTCAGTGATCTCGCTAGCTAAGCGAGTTTCCGTATTCCCCTATTTAAAGTCCAAAGTATGCAAATGAAGTATTGCCATTGATTCCGTCCTGCGCTACTGCACAACATCATAAAAATTACAGCGCATGACGGAATCTATTGTCATACCTCGTTTGCATACTTGGGACTTCTATACTATATGAAACGTTTACCTATTTAAAGGGGGATGACCCGATTTAAATTTTCCATCTTGATAGAATGGCCTTCACCCCAAAACCCCATCTGTAAAGTTCCGCGACGATATTTCAACCCCCTTTTTAAGTGAGAGCTAAAAACGTGATTTTGTAATCACCATAGAGTACTGTGTAAAATTAATATTGGTCGACCAAAATGGGGCATATTTTTGCTCATAGCATCCAAAACCAAACATCTTTTAGGTTTAAGATTTCACAGGGTATTAAATGAGAAAAATAGTTTTTTTTATACCAACATTTTTACCACTTCCGGTAAAATCTAGGGTCCCTGGGGACGAGTATAAGCGATCGGACCATGGACCTATGTCCAAGAAAAATAAGTTAAATCACAATAAGAAACACAGCTGTGTTGTTGTTCGCGTGTAATCAAACATAATTCGTCATGTGAGTGCAACAAAGTCGTATACTGACATTTTTGGCGAAATTGAGTTATTTAAAAAGTAGTTCATTACGCTTAATTTGATATACATTTCAGGTGACAGTCTCAATTTATTGCAGAGTTATTAAGCTAAATAGGCCTATTTTGGTGTAGAAACGACTTTGTTGCACTCAAAATTGAATTTCTGTTGAGTGCAACAAAGTCGTAACTGGTAGATACGACTTTGTTGCACGACATGTAAAACTAGTATAGCTTAGTATGTAGATACGACATTTTATTTTTTGTAAAGCGATGGTTTTTAAAAAGGTGTATAGTAAAAAAATCTCCCAAAATATTTGTGAAAAGAGCAATTTCATTTTTTACCAAATTCGGCACAAAAAACCTTAAAAACATATCAAAAATGTAGTTACGACCTTTTTTCACTCAATATTATGCCCAGTACTTAATTAATTTACAAAAGTAAATAAATACGCATAATTTAACATATATTTCAAGTATAAGGCTCAATTTATTGCAGAGTTATTAGGCTAATTAGGCCTAATTATGTGTAGATACGACTTTGTTGCACTCATGAATTTCCTGTGTCGTGCAACAACGTCGTAACTAGTAGATATGACTTTGTTGCACGACACGGGAAATCATGTGTGTAGTTACGCCATTTTAATTAGCCAATTACTTCTTAATGAAATGTTTATAAGATACTTTAAAAAATACATTTTTATTGTGTGTAAGAATTATTTTCATTTGAAAAGTCACAAAAGAATGAAACACAAAAATGCTTCTCCTGTAAAATCATGAAAATGCCGATACGACTTTGTTGCACTCACATGACGAATTATTATCGTTTCTTTTGAAGATATTCCCATGAATTACAAAGACGGACTGATTAGTACACCCCTGATGAATTCTCGCGATTCGCAATACGATGCGCCACCAACGATTGCCTCGGAGAGGCGATGTTTTCCGATGCATCATGGGAAAAGATCGACATCCAGAGCCCGTGTCTTTCCGTATGACGGCGAGGTATCGGAAGACGACAAGCGTCACTAGCATAATATGTATTTAGAGCTTGCCGTAGCTATGCTATCACAATAGTATTATGCTTTATTCCGTAAAGAGTATGTAGGATTAAAAAATCCAATCTTCTTCCACAGTGGATAAGAGTACTAATTGATAATGTAGATATCACAGGTTCGAATCCACCAACAACGTTTTTAAGTAAACCTTTGCTTTGATTCGATTACACAAACCCTTTCGTTGAGCTGTTTTTCAACATAATAATTACACCATTTGCGTGTTAATACAATTGAAATTGGACGGTGATGTTGACCCTTGCGTTCAAAAATTATATTGGCATTACTTTGATCCTTTGCGGTGGCTGATATTTAACCAGTTTTACTTTAAATTGTCATCTTAAAGTTGACCGATAGGCTTACTGCCCAAAACAGATGACGAATTCCTTTGTCATCCAGTTGGTCCAATGTGCATATAATTTCTGATGTTCAAACACTGTAGATTTCATTCTAGTTCTTTTCTAATCCAACAGTTGCTGCACTTAGTTCAACCACAACTGCGGGCCGCCTCTTCATCCTTTTAGCGAACGCCTTTAACTTTCGCGGGGCACAATCTCTGTAAAATGTATAAAATACTTACATCATCTTTAATAATAAATGAAAGAGTCAAGAAATACGAAGACACCTCTGGAAAAAATTAGGACAGATAGTGTATCCCAAAATGACCCTAACCTAACCCTACCCTAAACCGTAACCTAAACCGTAACCTAAACCCAAACCCCTAAACCCTATTCCCCTTAACCCTACTTGCCCTCACCAACTTCCAACCCCCCCCCCCCCCTTGAAGTCTAATGGTGCGTCCCTTATAGGCAACTGTTGATTTTGAGTTGTTAAACATAGACCAACTTGATTACGTAATAAACAAAAATGTGGCACAGTGTAACTTGTCCAGTGTACTATCAATAAAAATTGCCCTGTACATGCACACGCCTCGTACACTACTGTTTCTCAAAATGAATAAACCTATCAAAATTTACTTGGAATTTGTAATCCTAGTACTTTAATATTTATTGAAGGCCTATAGTATGTTTTTCACAGCAGAATATTATCAGCTATTAAATTATAACTATTATTCTTTTCTTAAAAAGTATGACATATAAATAAAGACAGCATAGGTCAATTCCCCTCTTGACCTGTGAGTACCGGGTACTACAAAATCAATATTGTGTCCTCTGTTTAAACATGGGCCTATTCATTGCTTTTCACTAACAATAGAAAAGCAAATTACACCATCCATGGCGTGATTCAGTGAACATACAGGATGGTAAAATCAACCTCTGCCATTTATCCACAAACAGGAAGTGATATGTTGGTTAGGAATTTCCGTCTACCAGGAGAGCGTCGGCATTTTGAATAATACTACTATGTAGTACAACTATTCCAATCCAGAAAAATCCAAGTGGTTTCAATAAAAGTCAACACTTTTTCATCAATTTGGTTTTCGAAATAGCATTTCTATCATTTCTTGAAATGAAGTACAATGTATTCAACGGGGGCGTGTCTATCTAAAAAGCGTGTTGATTGGCTGGGCGGTGCTTACACACAAAATGATTATTTATTGACAGTTACACTGTGTGTGGGTTTGATACATCTTAGGATGTTTCTAAAAAAACATTTTCCTCTTTCGTTAACGCAAATGTATGGGTTTACATTCATTTTCTACATGGAAATGGGAATTCGGTCTATTTTAGAGACTATTTTCATAGTTTTAATTAAATCATTAATGTTCAATTATCATTTGTCATAATTGCATCGTGCATATTTATGGATAACCAAAGGTAACAAGGTCCAGATAGGTTATGACGAATATAACAAAGAGAAGAGAGAAGAACTTGGGCTTGCCAAAAGATATTACTTGAAATATCACCAGACGTATTGGCTATACTCTCATCCACAGAACATTATATGCTAGTCTGAGGCACCTTCTACTGTTGTCTTTCCCATGACGAACAATGCCAATCGAATCAATGGTACAGCGATATAAGGAAGTGGCAGCGCCTCATATGCATTACGATCCAGCTGTGTATTGATACCCCCTGGGTGAAGTGAATTGGCCGTTACCCCAGTACCTGTATAAATTAAGATAAGCCCAGTGCATTCGTCAGGACGCCGAAGGCTTGAAGGGTTCCTGCACGGACCCAGGGCCGTACGCAGGATTTATTTGGGGGGTGTGCGGGACTTCGAAAAGTGGACCTTTTTCGACAAAAATTGACTTTTTTGGTAAAAGTGGACCTAACCCTCCTAAAATGGTGCTTTTGGGACATTTCATCACCAAAAAGTGGACTTTCTTGTCAAAATTCCTCTCAATTTTGGACCTTTTTATCAAAAAATTCAGCCAAAAGTGGACCTTTTGCTCCTTTTGTGGAATTTGACCCTGCGTACGGGCCTGCACGGACCCATACCGTCAAGTATAATTATCATGACAAACGCACTGCGGCGAGATTCTTATCCGTCATACACTTCAATAAGAAAAATATCACAATTACTACATTAATATATGTATTGAAAATAATACCTTGGAGACGCTTGCTCAATTCAAGCGAAAACAGAATATTTGCCAGTTTGCTCTGTCCATATGCTAACCAGGTATCATATTTCCCCTTCCTCTGATGAATATCCTCAAATCTAAGTCCGTTCTTGGCAAATGCGTAGCCTTCAGAGGAAACGTTAACGATACGACTTGGAGCAGATTTCTTAAGAAGATCCAGAAGAAGGTTGGTAAGAAGGAAATGGCCGAAATGGTTTACCCCCATTGTTATATCAAAACCGTCTGCTGTTGTCCACTGCGGACATAGCGCTACACCTGTGTGAAGAAGATTGACGATTTTGTTTTAAATTAACAATAAATTATTCAGTATAACAGCTGTGGGTGGAAGCTAGACTCTTTCGTGATGAATACCATATCGACTATAATATGCGGAAAGAGGTCTACAACTCTGTGCTACATACGGATATATCTAAAAACCAACGTACCCAAGGTTTGCAAAAATATCAAAATCAGCATATTTTTAATCAGAGTTCCCCCGCACCCCGATCGAACGCCGAGGTCCTCCGGGCCTGGGTGCGCGCCCCCTAATTTCGGTTATAATGGCTATTAAAGCAATAATAGCGCATTTTTTTAAGAGCGCCCCCAATTTTCAAAATATTTGAGATTCTTACACGGTTGCATTGGTAACTGGCTAGTAAACTATACCTGTGAATGGTTAAGCTCGAAAATGCCTATGTGTTGCAAACGAAGGAATTTTGTAATTAAAATAATTAATATCGGAGATCTCCGATAATAATTCAATGGTTGCTGGAAAAGTCCTTCCAAAATAAAATAGCGGGGGGAACCGCGCCATGTACGTATCTACAGCCGTTAGTTGTTTTATTGGTTCAGGCAAGTCAAGTTAGTGGTCATTTTCTTGAGGTGACACTATTTCATCATCGACGGACATAAACTTAGCATTTCCAGATCTGCCGTTAAGTACAATCTGGGATCCCAATTCTAATTACAAAATCGCTTATTTTATGATAAATACGCACTTTTGAGCATCTCATTCGCAGGAGTAGTTTCCTAGACAATTACCAACATAACTGTGCAAAAATATCAAATTTTGAAAATTGGGGGCGCTTTTCAAAAATGTGCTGTTATTGCTTTAATGTTCATATTTCAGAAACTTTGTCTTCAGCGTAGTGTGTCACTACAAGAATCGTCAGCCAATTTAACGAAAATTTGCAGAAGACCAATGTGACAGTTATGGTCGTTTAACTTCGATATCCGTCATATGCTTATATGCATTCTCCCAATCTGATTGGGAAATATTTGTGCAATTATTTAAAGGGAAAAGCAGCGATTAGCTTATCTGAAACATCGAAAAAATCATAAAAATGGTATTTTGGCATAGATGGGCTAACATAATCTGCATGTGGTTGGCTAGAACTCCATATATTACAGAAAAAAAAAACAGCACGATTGATCTGATACTTGAATTTTTATGGGTGCATATCAAAATTTCGACTAAGCTTTACATTCAAATGTCCCCAGATTCTGAAGGGCGATATTGCGCACTATGTGCTCTACAGTTTGACCACAAACATATCCCTAACGTCCCTTAAACCTTCAAACCTCACCTGACAAAAATCACGGAGTGGCCCCTGCCTTGGTTAGTGGGAAATTGCTCCTAGATCTGACAACAAAAAATACCGCTACCTCAGTTTTTGCGGTGATTTTCAGATTTTCCTCTAGAGACGTTAGGGATATATATTATTGTGTCGTTGTTTATTCTGTACTGATGTGTGTGCCACAAGTGGGTTTAGTTAACCTTTTGAATCGCCATCACTGCATGTCAATTTATACAGTAAGTGGTTTTGACAATTTCACAATACTTCATTTTTTCAAGCTAGGCTATTGGTGACGTTGCAAAAGAGGCTGCCAAATATTTTGATATTTTAGCAACATTACCCGCTGCTTTCAGATCTTGATGAAGTAACTTTGGATTTTGAGATAAGGAAAGGGTAAAATACAGGGGTAAAAACAGTTTAAAAATGGTAAATCGACATTTCATATAGTCCTAAGGATTAAAAAGATATAGTTTTGCCTATAAATCTTCCACAACCTTTTTTATCATTTAGGTTGAATGAATACTTGAATCTCATTGTTAACAGGCCAATTAATATAATTTCCGTATTGTGTAGGAATTTGCTAACCACGTAATTATCCCGTATTACGTGATGATTACCGAGTATTAGACCCTACTGTACATACATTAACAGTCTATGGTATGTAATATCTTGTGCTTCTTTAGAATAGACGGCTCTGCCAACCCCCTCTGATAGTTCATAGGATAAGCAAAAAATCGTGCACTTTGTGATAGAAATATAACCCTTTGCACACACTTAATATGGACTATAATTAACTATTTCAAAACGGGACCCCAGCTGGGATTTGACCTGTGGCCGCCATTATGGCCATTTTTCAAAATGGCCGCCATTTGTAGTTTAAATGCCTTCATATCTCGTTTAATAATACTGATCTAGCTTTGCTCTTTGTGTCTATGCCTGTTTCAGGGGTAAGGAATCTAAATCTATACTACTTTTAAAATCCCGTGTTCCCCCAGTCATTTTGGTTTCCAACATGGCGTCAATGTACACTAAAACCGATACTTTTGTTAAAGCTTTGCACAAAATAAATGAGTATCACTTTGATTTTGTGTATATTCTTTGTTTCCAGAGTCATAGAATGCAATGTATATTAAGTTTAATAATATCTTTTGCAGCCATTTTATTCCATATGCCGCCAATTTACACCCAGATATCTTTGTTATAATCATACTGAATTAATTTTTGGTGTCCTATACCTATGGTTTGTCAGGCCACTAACCCAATTATTACCGCAATATTAAAGGGACGTCGTGATCCACAGCCTCGCCCCAGACTTACCTAAAAAGGATATTTTTATATGAGTTAGTATTTATCTTATATTAAATTTTGATAAGCCACATATTCTACCATTGTCTACCGAATGTCCAGGGCGTAGTGGAGTAAAAAGGCTTGTACACCACGATAAATTCAGAACGGATCTGATCTTTGTGCACGGAAACCGAATTTTCGGAGACATCTGCGAGGAACGGGTAGAGATCGACAACCAAAGTCACGTACAAACGTGACACTACCGCTACAAGAAACGAACAAACACTACCGTCCATAATACAACTAGCATTAGTGACGTCAAAGGTATGAGCGTTTATTAAAATAGCCTCTCCCTCTATGGTCCACAAACACCAACAGAAAATTGTTATATATAAAGACTTTACAATTAAAATAATATTGCGCATAATAAGCGTACCAAAACATTGGAGACCCACAGTGGGGAAGAAGGACTCAAATGCCACTAAGTCCCGAGTCCTAGTCATCGAGGGACTGTTGGAAATGAGCCATCATTCCCTCTAGTTTCAAATTGTATTATTGCACAGAATTATATTGTAATAATTCCTAAAAACAGCTAAATGAGGAAAAATAGCTATCGTTATTGATTGTTTGAAAATCTTAAAGTCCTGTTTGAGCACATGAGAAGGAAGGCCGTTCCATAAGCTACAGAGAATGGGAGAGATGATCTTCTGTGGGAGGCCAAGTTCGACCGTGGGATTTTCACAGCAAGTAATGAGATCTGACAGAAGCGCCTAAGGCGAGGGTCAACTGAGAAGAAGCTCAGGTAGCAGCTGGACTGGAGATCTGGTGTTGTCTATGAAACATGGGGTGGAGAAGAGTGGCATTCCAACTTGCCCGCCAGAGAATCAATGGTTGGTAAAGAGTGAGTTCACTCTCAGGAATGCCATGATGGAAATGGCGCGTCACTAGATTGCCACAAGTTTGGATAGTGTAGTGGTGTTGCTCCACACCATGCGGCTGAGCTTGCACATTCCATAACAGCCATTTGAGTTGTCCTCAAGATATGGTAAAAAGCTCGACGGACGCAATCCAGTCCGCTGACCTGGCCAGTTTTAACCATTTTGGTAATCACATTGTCTGACATTACTAATATACATCGAAAGTCTGGTGGTCAAGCATTCGATTTCAGTCTTTCACGGACGCCATTTTCAGCTTGCCGTAGTTCATATTAACATACATTAATGTGGGCCATTAAAAGCCACTATCAGCCATTTTTTTCCAAAATAAAAATGCCCACTTTTGTATCGAAAATTGCTAGTGTTAGGTCATCTCAAAACCTTTATATTAATGTTCATGTGAAACAGACACTAAAACCATTTTAAAGCGGTCCTGAAGATGCCATTTACGACGTTTCTGCGCCTAAAAAAAGTCGGATCCCCGACGTTTATAGTAAAAAAAAATATATAAATCATAATTTCTCTGACAAATAAGCCGCGTACGCTTAGCAATTACAGGGGTCTTACTACAACAATTTCAAACACAACAGTGCAAAAAAAATGCACTTGATGAAAAATAGGGGGCGCTGTTTGTTCTACATTAAAAAAATCCAGGGCGGGACGGACATCAAAGTTAATGCACTGAAGTTGGGGAAGAGTTATTTTGGGTGACTGTAGAAACATATAAGAATATCCGTAAAGTCGTTTTTTGGGGGTTGAACATTTTTTTTAAACAGAACATCGCCCCAGTGCTGACATTTGGCACCAGAAAGAAGAAAAGGTTTTTAATTTAAGGGGGATTTATCTGGCCCTCACCAGGTGAGCACCAACTAGATTATTAGTAAAAACACGGTATATTTTGAATTTCCCGCGTTTTCAAAAAATCCCTCACACTGACAAGCATCTTTAAAATTTCGACCGTTGGCCTATACCCTCCTGCATTACCTGAAACACATCGCAACCAATTTCCACAAAGTACGTGCATTACGTCTCGTTATGTATTTAGCTGTTATCAGAGGATGGGATTTCCCAACCTGGCAACTTGACGATACGGCTATTTTGGTTGATGGCCAACCACAAGCAAGACATATGTACGTGGAATAGAATTCGATGCAAAGGATCACTTACTACCCAAAGCAATGTTTAAATCTCCGATCAAGAAACTGACATGTAACCAATATTACTGGTGAGCTTAGGACGAGCCTTGAAACTGTAAGATTTTCCGATACTTAGCTGATGCATTGTCATGTGTGTGTGTGTGGAGTCAAAATGTTCTGTCACGAGGCTAGCGGAGCGGATAGCCATATGTAAGCTATATGTTCGCTGGGTGGAGCTGGGGCATTTTCCGTACTCTAGCCCCTGTATCTACACGCTCGCTACATGTAGGACTAGGAAGGTAGTACACGGCAACAAACAACGCAGCTGGCTACTCCATCACGAACGTGAGTCTGTACCATTACCACAGACTCACAGGTGAGAGTATACTGGAACTGATTCGACCCAAATTGTCATTTCCCCCACAATTTCATATAAATATAAAACGGATACAATGTATAGGTGATGAGGCACATCAGACTTATGCAAGGTGAGTGTTAATTGGGGCATATCATTTCATTCATTTAGGGCACTCCTGCTGCTTTCCAGCTTTACTTGCTTTGTGTAGGATGTCACACAAAAGAATAAATGTGTTAAAAGAATACGGGCAATGGTAATTTAGCAATATGGTGAAGTGTAATTTATGGTTTAAATTTAGTGTGAAATTTCAATTTCACACCACATTGATAGAGTGGCAGTGCAATGGCGTGGCAGTGTGTGTTTATAAGACCCTGTCACTATAGGCCTAAATAGACTATAAGTAATAAGGGGCCATGGAACTGACATGCAACAACTTGGGAAGTAAGTCAGTAGGAACCCGAATGTTATTCAAACAGTAACTTTTTTTACTTGAGTACACATTTTGTGTATTCAACAGACTGTACGCCTGGGGCTGCACGAATATCAAAACATTCGTCGGGCCGCGGGGTTGTTTGCAGGCTTGCAGCACAGTTTTACAACGCATGCGGCAAAAGCTAGAATGATTGTGTTGGTGTGCCCGGTCGTTCAGCCGTTACTAATCCAAATACGTCCCACCCCCCACTGAAAAAAACGCTGATAGTGGCTTTAACCCTCGTCTTACCAAGGGGGGGGGGGGGGGGGGGTGTTACCACACCCCACACCCATAGTGAACTTCGAACGTGCTAAAACGCTAAAAAATCGTAAAAGCTTCTAGGTAATCGTTGTCTCATCCTTTCCGGTAATTTTAGCGAACAAAATGGAAGGTGGCACCTTAACAGGGTTTGGGTATGCCGTCAAAGTCGAAGGAGGGGCGGGGGGGGGTGGTTGCCACCCAAAGGATATGTATGGTGCATTTTGAAAATCTATGTACAGGATGGCTTTTCTTTAAAACTCTTATCGTTATGTAAAAAACTATCCAATTACATAATTTAGAGCTGAAAACCGCATGAAAATCCAGGTACGCAATTTTCATGTGTTGTGATCAAAAGTTAATCATTCTCAAACGATATCATATCCAAACACAGAGAACTTGTTCATTAGACAATATCAGAAAGAAATGATTCGGAAAGGATTGCTTACATGGCATCAGACTGTGGAAAAAAACGGGGTAAAAGTTAAAAGATCGACCGGTATCAGAAACATCTCCGGTTTTCGTACACTGTAAAACATCATTTGTAACGCCAAATAGTTTACGTATTCTAGTACTGTCAAGGGCAAAAAGCGGACAATATCTGAGGATGCGCGGAAAGAGCATTATTAAACGGGCGTGTGGGCCAAGTGTTATAAAATCGACCTTTTGAAAGCAGGAAAACAGAGTATTGAATCTGTTATTTCTAACGATAGGGTGCCTAGTGACGTAGTCGCGGAAGTGAAAGCCCGTACCGAGAGGTCACAGGTCAAAGGAGCACGAGTGTCTAAAGCACGACACAAACAAGTTCGCGCGATTGTTGGACAAGAAAAATGAGCTCGATAATCGGAAATCTAACAACAACTTAGCGTCCGAGTGTAATCAGTAAATGGGTCAAGCAACTCTTACCAGAGGGTTACTCAACGATGCGGAGCTCTCAGTATTAGCGAAGGGTTTGAATTAGCGGTTAGCCCCGACGGAAATTCCCGTTGTTGATGTGTGTGGTGACCAGTACTGAATCTGCAGTGCAATTTATCTGAAACGTGTGACGCAGTGAGCTTAGGTCAAAAGTTGCCAAATCTATTGAGTAGACCAAAGAAAGAACGAAAATTGAATCCAACTTGAACCAAGGATGAACTTAAAGCTCTTGACCCAACTTAAGAAAAGATTCAGGATATCGCATCTTACCTGCAGATAAGGGAGACTTGTGGTTGTAATTGACACTCATGAATACAAGCAAAAGTGTGAGGACCTTTGAGCGATTTAGCTGCACTTACAAAAATCTTGGGTCTAAAGATCCCACTTATAAGTATAAGAAGGAAAACTGGATCAGGGTTCTTCAAGGAACTTGGAAAAGAAGGGGGAATCAACACCACGAGCGGAATATCGCAAAATTGTACCCCCACTACAAGCTGGCACCACCAACATTTATGGGTTCCAAAGTGCACCAAAGCCAACTACCTTTGAGACCCATTGTTAGTAGTGTGGGTACCATTACTTACAATTGTGCTAAGTATCTCGCTGATATCCTTTCTCCATTGGTCGGCAAAAGTAAACATCACGTTGCTAAAACTCCCAGGAATTGCAGACTGTATCAAAAATGAGCCGGTGAGGAAGGATGAAGAGCTTCGCTTCATATGATTTTGGGAACAGCCTGGGTTACATCTGTACTGGTGATAAGGCCACTCAGTATATACAGTCTAGGTTGAAAGTGACCAAGGACCTTGAGGAAGTCCCAAGTTTGTCACCAAGCAAATTGTCAAATTACTTGAAGTGGCTTCGTTGCACCTATTTGTTTACAAGGGGCGTGTTCTACCAGCAAATCCATGGGGCCGCGATGGGTTCTCCGGTTTCCCCCATGGTTTTTGCAATTCTATATATTGAATATTTAGAGGCAGATTGCATTGAGACAGCCCCCCACAGACCATTATGGTGGTTTCGGATATGTCGACGACACGCACACCATGTTAAAGAACAATACGCTCAGGGAATTCACAGACCATCCTTAATTTTTGGACCTGACATCAAATTCACTACAGAGGGGGAGGAGATAGATCGCTGCCTTTCTAGATACGTGACTGTCATTCAAACCGGAGGGAAAACTTAGACATCAAGATTTCTCGCAAAACCACTCACACAGATTCAGTACCTTAACTTTCTTCGAATCATCCAGTTGAACATAAACTTGGGGTTATCCACAAACTTGTTTTTACCGGGCGGAGGCGTCATAATGATCCCGTTGTTGTTGAGGCGGAGAAAAACCCACATTATGAAGCTATCACAAAGGGTGGCTACCCTAAAGTGGGCCTTCAGTAGAGTTCAAAAGCGAAAAAGGCCCCCACCAGCCCGTGAGCGTCGCGTAACAGTACTGGCCACACAAAAATCCAAAAGGACAGGTCGTTAATAACAATACGTTTGGAACGGGATCTCGGAGACCTACGCAGAATATACGGGTCTTACGGGATCACCAACTTGTGTTTTAAACCTACAAGGACATTACGGAAAATGCTAGTGGCTCCAAAAGATAAATCGGAAGAAAAAAGGACATCTCTGGACTGGGTATTCTATACACTGTCAAGGCAGTACGTCTAGAGGACAGTGTCAGGAAATTCTACAATAGGGGCGACTGAGACTTCTCTAAAAACTAGATTTTTTAGAGCATGACGGCCAAGCTCCACTTCCTCCGAGGTATCCCAGCATATCCACAGAGAATCCCCGGGCACTATATGACCTGGGCTGAGGTCCGATACTCGACAGGGAGTCCCACGCTGGTCGAGAGAGGGGTAAAGGAGGCAAATTTACATCAGAGCCACCAGCCACCCTAAACAAGAGGACGGGGGACGATACAAAACTTTCCAAAGTCTATGACCCGGTTGACGTCGTTGGCATCAAAGGTTCAACATCCCGAGAATAGGTTCATTAGCTGAGGAAGACTGCAGTTAGCAGTGAGAAATTCCAGGGACGCAATTTTCATGTGTTGTGATCAAAAGTTAATCATCTCCAAACGATGTGTTCAGTATGTCTCACCTCAAAACAAGTCTTCTGTAATAAATGAAATTGAAAATAGCAATTTCAAAATGTTTGTACCGCCGGTTGAGATTAACAACATTACGTCATGAACCAGACCTGCACTGTATGTAAGTTTAACATGTAACAACGATATACATTGTTATTGTCGACTTTCTTTAATCCGTGTTGCAATACAAGTATCTAGTTGACGTCACCGTAGTTCACACTTTATTTGAAAATGACGGCTTGCCAGGATAGGGGAGTTTTTTTGTATTTAATTTTCCAATTAATATTGGGATCTTGTTGAATATAGGGCGATTAATCTACAGACGCCTCTATAACATCTCAAAAGTTAAGACTGGCTATTCCCTTTAAGTAAATGGTCAATTTTTTAAACTAAAAAATGGCTGCCATATTTGAAAAAACACAAGCAGACACAAGATTTTACAAAATGTATGTCATATTGGAATTTCTTGTCATGAAAAAACTAAGGTTTAGACACAAAACAAAATTAGTAATATCATTTTGAGCTAAGTATAAAGATAAATGTCAATTTTGTGCAAATTGGCGGCCATATTGGAACAACAAAAAACCCCTGACGAACAGACTATATTTTAAAAATTTATGTCATATTTGAATACCTTGGCATTCAACAAACATGGGGATAGAGTAAATAATCAAAGTTGTTTAACCGAAATATGCGACATTGTAAAAAATTGAATGCAGCCCCATTTTGACAATGGTCACCACTGCCGCCACAGGTCAAATCCAGCTGGGTTCCGGTTTGAAATAATGGTTTAGGGTCCATATTAAGCGTGTACCAAATGCTTATATTCTATCACAAACGGGATAAGACTTGGATAAAAGAGCGCAACTACTTTTGTGGGTCCTTAACCCTGGGACTATGATTAGCACAATCCAATATGGACCTTTTGCAAACTCATGCTGTAGTGATTGTGCAATGCAAAACATATTATAAGAGTAATTTCGTCTATGTTCTTCATGTATAAATAAATTAGGAAATTCCCGTGTGTTTTAGAGAAATGGTGGCTACTGCCAGGAAGTCTTTGAAAGAGGTGGGTTAAATGTTTCCTCAGTCTGCAGTGCAGTGAGCAGGCATAATCTGCGCATTCACTACATGTGCAGTGCTTCTGACATGACAGCCTGTGTTTTAGAGAAACACAGAAACACAGGAAACTTTCTGAGCAAACTAAAAATCTTGGCAAAGTAGAAGATGGCTTCTTGAGACTATTACAATTTGCTTGCCTTATTTCCACAGGTTCCCAAAGATATGGAGGAAAGCAAATGCTATGGCACTCCTAAGGCATGGGGGGAAGATCCATCCAATCCCAGATGCTACAGACCATTATCACTCCCTTAGCCATACCTACAAAGCTACTTTTGACACGCCTCCTGCTCAAATCGATCGCCACATGTGATAGACGAAAACCTCTACAGACAAGCAGGTTTCGCCCAGGCCAAACAAGCAACAACAAGCCAAGTACTCAAACCCTAACTAAACCACATTGAGGATGTTCGAGAAAGGTTGGTAACCGGTGAGCTGTTCGCCGACCTTAGCAGCATATCGACCACTGTTAATCACTGATGCATACTCCATAAGATCCTGAGAAAGAAAGTACCAAGGACATCCGCTTGACTGAGTTATCGTGGATTGCTGGCTAACCGGATGTTCTTTGTAGCTAGGAGCGAAGAAGAGAAGAGACGATGGGGCGTAGGCTCAAGAATGGTCTACACAAGGGAGTGTGCTTGCACCCTCTCTGTTCAACATATATACCCAACCCCAACCTAGGAGTGCAGGAACATGCGTTTTATTTATGCAGACGATCTTGGAATTAGCGCACAAAGAGCAGACTTCACAGTTGTTGAAGAGAGACTCCCCAATGCTTTGGATGAACTCACTCTTATTATGAGGAAAACCACCTTACGTGCAAATAATCTAAGGACAAGGTGTGGCTTCCATCTCGCAACCGTGCAAGCCAAACGCCAGACTAAAAGTTACCTGTCTGGAACTCTGTCCCTGGAAGCACTGTGTGTTGAGAACCATGCTACCTAGGAGTCCCCTTGGACCGCACTCTCTCTTATAAGACTCACATTGAGAAGACGAAGAGTAAAGATGTCAAGACAATAAAATCTTAACCCACTCTACTGGCACAAGATGGGGTGCTTGCCAACTTACCCTAAGATCGACGGCACTTGCCCTGTGGTACTCATGTGAAGAGTATGACTGCCCTGTATGGAAAGATTCAACCCATGCCAAGAAAGCTTGCCTCCTGCCGGCTTAATCACAGGATGCCTCCGTTCGACACCAACGGAAAACTTGTTACCATTCCTAGCAGGAATTGCTCCAACCAGACATCCGTCGTTAGCGTAGCGAGCATGCAAAGGAGCGTAGCTGCCAAATCCAATGTGAAGCACACTATGCTGGACAGATACCTGCTGCCAGCGCATTAAATTCAGAGGGAGTTTCTCAAGCAAAGTCTAACCTCTTTGAAATCAGTCTCTAAGGAGGTAAAGAGAGTCGCCTGTGGAAAGAAAGACTTGCTAACTAAGTAACATCTATCGGTATTGAAACTGTGGAATCTCCCACCTGGAGTGACTCCTCATGGGGCTGAATTAAAGGCGATGCCTCAATAGATTGAGAACCAGAACTGGCCCATCTAAGGTTTCCCTGCAGAAGTAGGGGGGTTATCTGGAAGCAGAGCAGGATACTACCTGTGGTTGTGGAACAGCACCAACACAATGAACACTCTTGGTCTGTCCACTGCTGGAGCAAAGCACAATGCACAAACAAAGGACCTTGCGGAATTCAGTGAAGCAGCCAGACGCAGTAACCATCTCTGGCTGGATCATATTGGAGAACCACAGTGTTTGGTGTCAGATAAGAAGAAGAAGCCTGGTCTAGGAGTAGGACAGCCTTGTTGGGCATTGGGAAAGCGGTCTACAAAAAATTAGTGTTGTTCATTTGTACTTTGTAGGCCTCATAGATACTAGAGATATGCCTAGACCTAGGCCAGAGACCCAGTGGTTCAGACCTACGGAACCTGTTTTAATTTAGTGAAAGCCAAAATAGTGCCTTAGCCTTGGCCAGACATGATATACCTTTGGCGTTGTGCTATTACAGATTAGATCTGATCTCTTGAGGCTGTACCATTTCAATAGTTCATGTTACGCCTCCTCATGTGATACAGCACCAACCATAGGTATTTTTCCGTAATGGTGAACAACACAAGGCGATAACTAAGAGTTAATTATACAGTAAACACGGTTCAAGGTCATCATGGGGGAAAATTAGTGGTTTGATTTCAACTTGGTTTCAAATTGGTTTCATAATTATTTGTAAGGGACTGTTAAATTTAAGATATTTTTACCCTATAACTCCAAAACCCAATGGTCGTATGTGGTACCAAATTATACATTTTTGGAAATCCTTGACTATACTTTGTTCGGTGTTGAATTGGGGGTGACGTCATGGAACGAGACTTTGCTTCGGTCTAGACGTTGGATGGGGACCGATTTTGCGCCCGTCTTTTTCCGCGTGCGTAAATGCTGCCAATTCCAAGGTCGGCGCGTGCGTTTCTCGGGTGCAAAACCTAACACGCGGAGTGACGTCACCCCCAACTCTGATCAAGAACAGAGTATAGATTGAAAATATGGCATGAGTTTCAAACTTGATTGGGGCAATTTTAAAAGTTTGACCCTGTTGAAAAAGTGATTACCCAAGGAAATTGAGAGTATACTACCTAGCATTGCTATAGAGGGTCCCATACTAACTACCAAAGGTGTCATAACCTTTTCGTCTGGGGGGGGGGGGACGAACTCCCTTAAATAGATCCTATGTATTCTGCTCCTGCTGTAACTGTATCATTAATCAAGTTGTGCTTACCCAGCAAACAATTACAGTAAAGGCCAGGTAACGGACCAATAGCGGCTGCGCTAATGGGCCAGCAATGGCAAACGGTAATGGGCCGGTTAAGTTGTGCACAGCGGCATTCGATTGGGCAAATATAGGCTTGCCGTTACCGGGCCAGAGTCGGCCCAGTAAAGGGCCAGTAAAGGGCCAATCATTGGAATCTTGCACTGTTATGGGACGTTTTAGTGGCCTTACAGGGCGTTATTGGGCCAGTGTGAAATTAGTGACTCGCACGTTACGGACTCGCGGGAAATCATTACACCCTATTTTGGGTGTTGTAATTTTGGTAAAAGGGCAGACCTGTGTGTAGTTGTCACCTCTGGCACTCTTTTGAGCCTTTTGTTCAATCCGCATTTTAGCTATACCACCCGAATCTATGGGTACACAGGCACAATGCCATGCACATGCCGGCCTGCAGCTCATATGAGAGGCCCTAATAGCTTACACACTAAATGTGGTAGGCCTATATAGGATAGCCTTTAGCCAGCCTACAGGCTACATGTACAAATTAATGAGGCATGGCAGCCGAATGTCAATCTGTTGCGTGTGTGCGTAAATGTCGCACTGCTGTAGACAGCGCAGAAACACGAATAAGCCCGTGTTACTGGTGCCACAAGCCGGTTTATACTGCGTACGCTTAGTGTCTTCGTTGAAAAAAACCAATTGTTACGGCGACGTAGGATATATGCACAATGGACGGACACGCGTTTCACGTGCCAAGGGGGCCAATTTTATTTGCACTATCCAACAACAACGGATTATTAAAAGAACTTGAAATTCTAGGCCTAGTAAAGTGCTACTGACCTTTTATAAACAGCTCTATTGCTGACTCGCTGAGATGCATTTCGCTGAAGTCGCTGAGAAAAGTTGATCCAGCCGATCAGTGTGCGCCATTGTATTGTGGCACCTAGAAATCCCGCTTTTCAGTGCACCACTTAGAAGCGTGTGTGCCGGTAATGACCGTGCCCGTTACAGCCCATCAGTGGCACTTACTGCTTAAGCCCACGGAGCTGCTCGGCGAAAAGGAAAACGGCAGCCGTACGTATGCCAGTAACGGATCGATACCGGCGAGAGAAACCGTCAGCCGTATCCGTTATTGCCGGAATAAACCGTTTGAAGCCATTATGGGCCATTACCGTAATGTTTGCTGGGTTAGCTTTCCAGGTTTTACGTTCCATAGAAGTCCCAACGCATGGCGAATGAGGTGTTACAGTTGATTCTGTAATGCGCTGTATGTTGTGCATGCAGCGCTTGACAGAATCAATGGCAAGACCTGTCATTTGCATTACTTGCATACTTTGCATACTTTATTGTAGAAATTTTGACCGCAATGCACTGTTTTAGCTTGTTTCTAAAACCTTAGCATTTCAACGTGTTTCTCGAGGCCATTTAATGTCATTGAGTATCCGCGCTGTTTTCCTGCAGAGGTCATTCAACTGCTCAGCAGCAGCCCAAACTCCCGCTGTGCTGGATACACCAAAATGAAGGCCTGCTGCTGCCATTTGAAAATATGGACATTTACTTCGGATTTCCAAATAAAAAATCGAAAGACGGTTGCAGTTCTGTGAGAGAGATTATATTTGAACAAGGACAGCGAATAACAATTTAGACAGCGGGATGATGTCGGCTGCTGTGCATCACGGTACAAATTGCGTGGGTATAGAATTAAGGATAGATGATATTTTTTGATGATGAGATCAAATAGCCTAACGCTTTCTCATCGTCTGCCAACCAAAATGTTCGAGCATAAATGCGCTTTAGCACTTACCAGCATTATTACAAGAACCATCTAGTCTTTCTTCCTCTCCCAAATGGTTTAGCGAAAGCCCGTATAGATCCAGTTCTGAAGACAAATCTAGTTTAGAATACAACTGATTATTGGAAAGTTGAACTATTCTCTTCTGTCGTCTGCTGCCTCCTGTGCTTTCGTCAAGTTTCGACAGGCAAGTATAACTTTTGCGCCTGAAAATTCTGAGTCATCACAAATAAAATACATCTGAGGTACGATTGAATAGTATCTGCATGGCTAAGAAGACAGTCCAGGCAGGGGAGTTTCCGTTAACCTGACTATCCGAAACACTTTTTCTGACACCCACTATGAAGTCGAAACCCTTCCGGAATAAATGTGCTTTATTCCGGAAGGGTTTCCAAATTCATAAGTGTGTCAGAAAAAATGGGTCAGATGGGTCAGGTCACAAATTCCCGTCCAGCAGCGCGGTGGAAACGATTGTAAGAGGGGGATTGCACTTGGCTTGGCACTTCATGAGAAAAGCTCTTTGGGATCCCATGGTTTAGTAGTATCGATTTTAAAATATCAGTATGAAAGGCCGTATTTTTTCATTGTCGTCTGGAAATTTGAGCTCTCGAAATTCATTTCATTACCAAGATATAGGACAAAAAAAAACGCCGTTGGCGGTTAAACCGTCAATATATTAGCACAGTATTGTATAGGGCATTGCATGTGCATATTGCTTCTACCATCAGAACCGCAGGTTGGTTCCCATCGGGCTTGATAATGTAGCAATGTGCAAGTGGCAGGCTCTCGTCGTATCAATTGATAACACAATAGCCAAACAGCGGAACAAGCACCCATAATTAGGTGAAATCAAGTGCAATGGATAGGACCATGGCACCAAAGAAATGCGATGTCAATAGACAAATTATTAGAAGGCCAACAAAATAATGTTCTTTGTATGTAATTTTGTAAGTGTGGGTCCGCCACTTTTCAATATAGGCTCTCTTGCTCTCCTCTCGCCGTCGACAGATGAGAGACCGTGCCCAAAGTTTACATAGATATACTAATTGTACAGGTCCGGCGAAAATATGTTTCCAGATAGTCGAACTACTGTCCATTCAATTAGTCTAGACCTTCGGTTTTTTATTATATTAGAGAAGGTACATTGGTGTCCGGGAAAAATCGTAAAAAGAAAAGTTTGAAACAACGTGAAAGCATTCAACATAAAAAGAAATGATACCAATAAGTATTTTTTACTCACTAAAATTTTCAGTCATTGTCAGTATTTGCTGGAAGAGGAGGAATCTCCACTACCAAAATCCTCCACACATTTACAACATCATCAGGAATTTCAATATCACATATTGTTGTTGGTTTTTCCCGTATGATTTCTCTATATCAACAATGTGCTTGCATGAATGTTCCTTTTCGTGTATTTTTCGTCACTAAGCGAATATGTAGAAAATCCGATAGTTTAAGCTCCGGGTTACACCGTGTACAGTTATTCGTCTTGTTCCATAAATAATGTTTGATCCGTCTTTGTCCAATCATATATCTAAGCATAGAGCTACTGAGAGTTTTGGACACTCAGAACAAACTACAATATTTACGTGGCCTATCCTCCTCAGATTAAGACGTTCACCCGCCTCGATTTTCAGACACTTTATCCCCTCCACAATTGACTCCAAACAAGTGCGATACGCGTGTCTCAACGTACAACAATCTATTCAATTGAATTGTTATGAAGCCTTTACATATTCGCTACAAAAAGGTTTCATGTAAAATGGGGTTAGAGCATCTTAGTCTGCTGAACACGTTGAGCAAATACGGCTTTTTAGTTTTGATCTCTACACATCACTCCCAATTGGTTCGTACCTCGACAATAATATTCGTTTTTCTGACAGGATAAGAAATGCAGACTATAATGTTACCAGACGGTTGGACTATCATTGCAACTTTGAGGGAAAAATCATCCAATTTCAATGATTTTCAATATTAATAAAAACCGATGCTAAGCTAATTGAAGGACCAGTAGTTGTTTTTTAATTCATGAAACGTTCATGTCATATGCGAGGTATGGTTTCATTTGGAGGGGAGTTGTTATACCCCGAAATTTAAAAACCCGAAGATATAGTGGAGGGCAGATACATAGAACAATTGTTTGCCACTGTAAAAAATCAACCGTATTTTTACGGTTAAACCGTAAAAGCATTACGGTTATTAACACGCAAATTTTACTGTTGACTGAGTTGCCAGGTATTTTTACCGTAATTTTTACGGTAGTTTTACCATAAACCGCTTCTTTTTATTGTTGTTTATGGTATTTTCACCGTAAAGTAGCATGTAATAACCGTAAATATTTTACGGTTTCACAGTAATCTTTTACAGGGAGATTGCAGATCAAAAGCTTCGAATTGTGTATATTTTTTTTAATAATTTTTTATGGTCATCACGGTTGTCCTGATCATATGGCAAAGTGTGGCAAGATTTTGGCAAGATTAAGTCGACTAATATTGTCTGTTTCTATGACATATGACAAGGGCACAGGTACTAACGCAAAGCCAACACATGCAAACAATCGCTTGCTTTGTAAATTGGTTTAAAATCTTAAAAGGATGTTTTTTTCTGTCGAAATGGGGAAAATTTTATATTATTGAAAATAATTAGGTTATCTAACATTTGCGTTGTTGAAATGATCAAACATTTCAGAGGGTTCGTCACTATCAACAACTCTGCATAACACTCGCATCCTATACTTCCTCGTATTTTCTCATACCCTTGCGGGATCAAAGTATCGCAGCCGCCATTGGAATGCAAGTTGTTGATTGAGATTAACCACTCTGTAAAATGTATGAGTTCTAAGTGATAGACATATTAATATGATTGCTACATCGCTATTAAAAATGGCTATTAGCACTAATACTTTTGCTACGTGCAAGTGGCTAATTTTCTGTTCTGTGTGTAAGTATGGCTTACCTCAGTTCAATCATCATTGTTTATAAAAAGTGAACTCCACCCACTATAACGATTAATACATTTACCTCTCCTTGCTAAATTCGAGCTGTGTTTCGTTCCCTATACAATTGTGTTAGCTCCAGTGACAATGACAGTTTACCATCAACCTCGCTTGGCTATAGCACCACCACCGGCAAAGTAACGCTCCACGCATATGTGAAACATAATCCTTGTAAAGAAATCATTAACATAAAAAAATATTTCAGTTGTTTATTCTCAATCTATGCACAATGCGTGAGTAAGAGGGCATACCTCGTTACAATTACACGTAGAGCCCCCCGTCCGATTTTTTTGTTTTTATTCTTCTTGAGGAAGAATAAAAAGGGAATAAATAAACGGACCTTGAGATCTAAGGAATCGTGCTTATTTGTGTATACAATTTGCTATTATTTTTTTAAAATTTGCTATAATTGGTTCATAATGTTATTCATCTCTCTGATTCTCTCAGTCGAGAGATACGGAAGAAATACGATCTGGATCCTTATGTCTATAGATAATAACAATAATACTACTAATATTATTCTATAAAGCGTCTTTACCGGAGGATTCAAAGCCTACTATTATTACCCCGCCGTCAAGAAATCCGATTTCCTGACGGCTATGGCAAGTATATGGCACAATAGAACAGAAAAACCAGGTTTATCGACGAAAAACCATTTTTCTGTTCTATTGTACAATATACTTGCCATAGACGACAGCGTAATAAGAGTAGCCAAAGCGCTTTATTGTCATAATCATTTGTAACATTCCCTACCAGACAGCCAGCCAAGTATCATAAATGTGTTCAGAAAAAAATTATGTGGGCATTTTTTGTTACAAGCTGGCAACCATGTCAGATCAACTGCTCATATGGTATAGTTTCTCATAAGAGTTGTTGCCAAAAATACAAATTTATTTTTTTGGCCTTTTTGGGCCAAAAAAGATGATTTTTGGCCAAAAATACGATTTTTGAGATTTGATGTATTTGATATCTTCAAAACAAGCTTTATCAGAAAATTATCACTTTTAAGTAACTTGGACTATATTTAAGTCTTAAATAACAAATTAAAGATAATTAAAATAAAGAAAATAAAAGCATTCCAGAGCATTTAAGGTCATTTTTCTCAAAATATTGTTTATTTGAACTTATGATGCACATAACATGTTTAAAGTAAGCACAAAAGCATCATAAAAAAAATTAACATAGTTCTGTTTGACCTAAAGTGTGAATGCTTTTACTTTTAAGTAGAAATTACAGTAGTGATAACTTTAAAGGGGCAATCTAGGATGTTACAATGATTGCTATATCATCGGATGAACATTCACATAGTGATTTTGATCCGAAAATTGGATTTTCTGATTTCACTGTATTTGGTAACTAGAAGACATGTAGTTTTAACCAATATGGGCTATATTTTAGTCATATATAACTAATTAATGTAGTAAAAAACAAAGAAAATAAAAGCATTCCAGCGCATTTAAGGTCAGTTTTCTCAAAATATTGTTTATTTCAACTAATGATGTGCATAACATGTTAAAAGTAAGCACAAAAGCATAAAAAAGCACATTAACACAGGTCTGTTTGACCTAAAGTGTGAATTCGTTTACTTTTAAGTAGTGTTAACTTTAAAGGGGCAATCTAGGATATGTTACAATGATTGCTATATCATCGGATAAACATTCACAT
>JAMKCH010038159.1:0-25049 GCA_023653785.1 Ophioderma brevispina | reverse complement strand
CTCGTAAAGTCACACTGTCCATTTTTTTTTTTATGGTAATCGTTCAAACAAGATTTCCTTGAAAGTCAGTTTTAACGTGCAGGCTAAATCCTTGCAAACCCAGCTTGTATAACTCTCAACGGCTACGCCATCAGTGGGGACTTTTAAGCCATCGTCATGTGTCGTTTCGTTGAGTGTCTGACCGTGTTTGGTTTGGACACACCCAGGTTTCGTCAAGATGCACAACATGCCGTTCAACTTTAAAAAACGGGGAAAAAAAAAAAAAAAAAAAAAAAAAAATTTTCTCCGTATTTTTTTGTGGCAAGTAATCAACTTCTTGGCCACAAAGTCTGGTCTTTCAGTAAATACTCTAATATTTTGAAAATTGGTTTGCTATGAATATATATCTATCAAAAAATTACAAATCCAACATAATATATCATACAAAAATTCAATCCATACATAATATATCACAAAAAATTTCAATCCATACATAATGGATCTACAAAAATAAATGATCTCACAAAAGTAGTCAAAATTGTCACATGTGTCAATCAAAATTGATCAACAAACGTTATTTCCATAATCAACAATAACAACAATCACAAAATTATTTAGGAGGAGGCCAAAAGGCCAGAATTGGGCCCCACCCCAGAGAAAGGTAAATTTAAATCACAAATACATTAAAAACCGTAACCAAACAAAAGGTCTCCTCTTCCTCCTCTCTCCTTCTGGACAAGGCTCAGTCACTTGAGAGCAACCACCATTTTGTTTTGATCCAGAAAAAACATCAATGAAGTGCTTTTTTTGTGTCGGCTGCATAATTGCAGAAGGCCATAGGTATTACTCTGGTTGTTTGTGTGTGGTCTCTTTGGTCAAAGATTAACCCTTAAGATGCATGCCGTCTGAGCTCCGTAAGGCCTCTTTCACAAACCGTGACGGCAGACGAACCTCGCGGTCTGGGGACCGTGATATATTTGTTTTTCAGCAAACATCCACTCAGTAGTCATTGGCAAGTCCAATCATCACATGGGTGCTGTAAGAAGATTGCTCAGCAGGACTAAAATGTCTGTGGTTTGGTGTTGTTAAAGGAGCAGTTCGTGATCCACAGCCTCGTCCCCACTTACCTCAATAAAGTTGAGATTTTCATATCATCGACCGTTAACATTAGTAATCCATGTGGTGCCAAATCTACTTGCCAATTCGGTCGTGGCTGTAAGAATTAGCAATTTTGTATTTGCCTTTGCTCATAAACACAAAACCGCAAAGTTGGGATCAGCTAAAAAGTTGTGAATATACAGCTTTTCTCAAGGATATCTAGTGAACCAAAAGGTGGGCAGGAATCACGAAATGCACCTTTATGTTACCTTTGAGACCTTTTGTTCCATCAAAATCGGTAATGTTTGCAATAAGAAATGGATTTTAGGTTAAAAGTCTCATTCCTTTCACAAATCTACTTTTTGGAGTGTGTCTTGCCTCACAACTTTCCAATTAAAACTGTACAATGCCCCAAAGTTACATTTGATATTTGAATTACACATTTATGTACAATATAGAAGATTGAACCCCTCTATCCTAAAACATGCCCGTTACAGGAATATATGGCCCGATCGCGAATAGCCACGTCAGCCCGAACCACAACAAAATTTTAACAATTTGGCGGCCTCTTTGGGCGCAAGCGAGTTCGCGGCACTTCGGTACGCAGCAAAGCAGATAGTGAACGCGTGCGTAGAGGATTTGCGCCTGAAAGCGGACGTAGAGGCTCGCGATTGACGCTGTTGTTTTGTTTTGAATTCGCGCTAGAATAACTCACAAATGCACAGAGGTCCCCGGTATCTGCCGCGATGGAACTTTCGCCACCTCATAATGCAAGTCTTTTCTTTTTTGCCGCCTACATGGTGCTAAATTGAATGCTCAAGCTCAAAACAGCTAGCGCGTAAACAGATCACACTTCAACACCTTAGCCATAGCTCGAATACAGAGTATATAGTTGGATTTTCTATACTTCAGCAATAATTTTCCTAATTTTTTAGACAACGGTGAGGTTCAGAAACTCAAGTACTATCTACGTCCGTAATAGTACCTCTCGCTGCATTACCCGCATGTGCATATCACAAGTTGGCTACTATTTATGGCTTGGATGTACTATTATGGCTTGGAGGTACTAGTTATGGGATGTAAATAGTACCTTGCATGCATCTTCCATCAAAATGTGAAAGATCTGAAACTATTTCAAATCATGTGAAGAGGTTTAACCAATTAACAAGCGCGCATATTATCAGAAGTATATAAGTCGATTTTTATAACTTCATAGAGACACTATCAGTGATTTGCTAAATCAGCAATCGAAAATCATCAAAAATCAATTTTTGCATGTATGCACAATTACAGTATCCTAACATACCCTGCAAATGATAAGACCAGAAGCAACGTAATAAGGACGGAATCGAGATTGTAGTCATTAACTGTCCGAACGGACACTTAACTACACCGTATTGCATGGGGAATCGTATCTTGGAACACTGCCGGTTTCTTCTTTTTCTGTCAATTCTACAGCTGTAAAAAAAAAAAAAAAAAGAAAAGTTTTTTTTTTAACTTATGGAAATTCTATAGACTTTTCGTTCACTTTGAAGCTATTCCTGCAAATTCAAATAGTTTTCAAATCACTGTTAGTGTCTGTAAGTATATAGTATCATTGATTTGTCAAAGATGTTCATGTGAGCAGAAATAAGCCTACGATTCAACCCCAAATGTACTAATATCTGGCTCCCACGCCTAACATCGTCTACTATTTAACCGTTTCGGAGCCGGATATATTAGACTAGGTATGGCTTGTACATCGCGCAGCTCCTTTTAAAACATACTGCCGAGACATACATTTTGGGATTCGCTGGTGGCTAAAAATTGACCTTGAGCGAGTCTTAAAAACTTTTACAACAAAAAGAATGAGAAATCTAGTAATGAAGTTATATAAAACCATATAGACTGCCTTTCTTTGAGTCTCTGTTTAAAACATTGACTTCAGCTTTGCTTTTTTCTGAGGGACACCCACCCCCCCCCCCCCCACCCCCCCACCCCCCCCCCAGTCACCTTGGCCCATGTTTTAACCAGATGCCTCCTCATGGCGTATATATTTGTACAATTTTGGTTAATTTCTAATAAATAAAAGATGTAATTAAAACTGTAGTCAATTTTCTTCAGGTATTTGACGTCAACACCTTCACATAGAACTTTCTTGAATTTAACTGTGAATTAATATATTATATAATCATCAACATATTCGATTTGATTGGTAATTACTTTCATAATGTCCATAAATATTTCTATTTCCCCGCATATTTCATGGCAATAAGCAAGATCAATTTACCTACAGATTTATTCTTATATTACTTTATGTGCACTGTGTGTGCACTGGTGGCTTATTATATTAAACAATACGGGCTTCGGTGCACCCTTGGATTACATGCGTTATTCCGTCAGAGTATAAAATTTTTATTACTGATGGAATAAAACGTGAATTCCAATGGGTGCACCGAGCCCTTTCGTTTCATCGAATAAAATAAGCCACCTGTAGCTAGTTGGTTTACATATTGTTTTTGTTTTGTAAGTTTTGTCAATAAATAACCTTATGTGTAAGTATTCTGCTGGTCTGTTTACTTTCTATCCTTGTGTGTTGCTGAACTATTTGAAGTATTAAAAGTTCATTGTGAGATATTGGCCTAATAAGTAAAAATAAGACATTTAAATGTCAAAAATACTTCATGTTGGAACTTGCAAATCACCCTGGCTTTTATGTGACCACAGAAGCCAGCAACGTCCCGCATCGATTACACCAACATCAGGTCACGCAATGCTGCCATTTGAAAACAGACATTAACTTCGGATTTCCCAAGAAAAATTGAAGATCATGTAGGAATTTTTTGTCTAAAATGGTTTCTTTTATACCAGCTTAAACTGTTTAAACAGAAAATCTACCCAGTCACATATTTTTGTTTTAAAACATTAAACCCGGATATCAAATTTCCACAGATGACTACTAAGTCTGTTGAAGAGACTATTTGAATAATGACAGTCATAACGATGGATCAGTCGGATGTTGCCTTGATCAAGTGGTTCTTGTGAGCAAGTATAAAATTAATAGGGCAATGCATGTAAGTAAGCAGCTAACCAAAAGAAACACAAGCGGATATGAGGAGTAAGCAGCCAATCTAACCAAAAGAAACACAGACCAGTGGCGTAGCCAGTTGGGGCACAGTGCCCCCTCTGAAAATTTTTTGAGGGGAAATCGTGAAATAAAACACGGATATTCATGTTAAATCAGTCCTTTTTTGCATTCAAAAAACCAATGGAACAACTAATGGATGATGTAGACACTTACATGGCGCAATTTCCTGGCTATTTCATACTGGAAGGATGTTTCCAGCAGCCGTTGAATTATTATCGGAGATCTCCGATATTAATTATTCTAACTATAAAATTCCTTCTCTTGCGTCACATAGAGAGAGCGTGGCCTAGCGGTTAGGGTGCTTGCCTCTGGCGGGCAAATGTACCATCAAAATTTCCCGGGTTCGAACCCTGCGGGGTCGTGGCACTTGCTGGGATTTATTCGGGTACTACCAATTCTGGATTTGATCTGTATACCAGCTATTGATTAAATACAGAATTACCGCTCTCCTCCATGGTTCATTTGGAATTGGGCAAATGGATCATGAAAGCATCCCGTCCTTCGGATGGTCCCGTGTACAGAGAGTCACAACTGTACTTGTACATCGCAGTCAGTGTCGAATAAGAGTAGGGTGTAAACCCCTGACTGTTCCCAATCCGCCCCAGCCTCAAATAGCGGGCCATGTTAGGAGCGTCCGTATCATGGATACACGCGGCCCCGGATAAGCACACTAGCTGAACAAATCCTGACACCACCACAAAGCCATTACCAATGACTTGTGGATACGAGCAAACAAACAAACAGAGATTTTTTAGCTCTACCATTCACAGGTATTGTTTACTAGTCAATTACCAATGCAACTGTGCGAATATCTCAAAATAGCCGGAAAATTGTGGGCGCTCTTCAAAAAATGTGCTGTTATTGCTTTAAAGAGGGGTTTTTAAGTTTTCAGGTGTTAACACTCCCAGGACATTGGGCTTCTTGCCTATACTTCTTAAACTTCGAAGTACAAAAGTAAATTAATCAATGCGCTGTACAGCATTATCGCACCTTACTACAAAACTCGCTTATACACGCTTAGACGCAATCTAATTCGCGCGTGATTAAGACAATGCATGATGTACGAACAAAACAAATCTCTTACACTGATACACAAAATTCTGTCATATAAGTCAACAAATACCAGGCATTCCTTGTGAAACGTGTGGGAGTTTATTGATTACTTTGTACTTCTAGGTTTACAGAGTATAGATTTGCTTCAGTGGTTTCATTGTTTTAGCGCAGTGATGAAGCTGAACCATTGCTAACGGCTAGTATGGGCAATTCTGGCTGGAACCTGCCCTTGATTTCAATGAAACTGTAACCTGATATCATCTGGTCTGCCAACAAGCGTGCTGGCTGCAAGTCACATCAGGCCAATCTTTTATCGGTAAAATCCTTGGTGTGAGAGACCCAGGAAATTGTCCCATTGGCCAATGTGTTGCAATTTCTGTCCTTTTTATGGAAGAAAATACCAAATTACATACTATACTTAGGCCAACACTTCAGATCAAAAAATTTCATCAACTTTTTTTTAGGTAAATCCAAGACGAGGCTCTGGTCAACACGAAAATGCCACCTTGAAGCTTTTTTTGTAATCTTAGAAAGTAAATGCAACCCATCATTCTGTAAACAAAGCGAATGGAATTTTTATGTAGGCCGATTGAATGCTATTCTAAGATGGTTCTTGATGTGCTCAATACCTTAACTAAGGAATGGCACATGAGATTAAAACACTAGCCAATGTTAGCATGGCAAAAATAGCCCTGTTAGTTCCAAAAGAATTGGGAAAAGATGATAAATTGCAGTGTTATAATATACACACTTGTTTTCTCATTTGCCAACTCTCAGTCCTTTGTACCTCTACATGCACTATACTCTTGAAAACTCATGGACTAATAATAAAGCTAACTTACACAAGCTTACTACCCAATTACAGAGTAAGCAAAATCCAACATTTTTTGTGGCTTTTATTTTGGACTATAAAAATTACAAACAAATTGCAATTGTCCCACAGCCATAAACAATATCCTGAAGAGGGCTGCTACTCTTCTCAGTAGCCCCCATTTTTGCATGGAAACCTTAGGACGGCCAATCGGTTCCAATCTGTGGACAAAATCGCCATTCAGCCCATGGGAGTCAGCTCCAGCAGGGGAGGATACTCACCCAGTCCAATAACCATAGGTTAACTTGGTTATGTGAGATGTTTTTTTTATATCGTGTCAGTTCATTAAAAGTTTTCGACAATTCTAAATTCATGTTTGAGAGGGTTGCATGTTTATTCCAGGAAAATCATGCCACTTTTGGGTGTGGCGTGGATTAATTATGAACAGTCTTTGGCCAGGCTTCACCTGAAATCGAGTTGCAATTCATAAGATTTAAAGTCCGTCCATTGAATGTGCCCATTAACCTATTGAATGACATGGTGTTGTATGTGTCATGTATGGCATATGAATAAGAAAGCGTGACTTATTGATCAGGGGCCACACACCCATGATCGCCACAAGCCACACCCTAATTCAGCGAAGTGATTTCGGTTTTAGCTAGAATAACATGTATGTAGTGGCAAACCACCAATATATCATACAGGCAAAGCTGTAAATTTCATTTAATTTAGAAAGTGCTTGCACCTTCTACACATAGACAGGCAAACATGATGATTTATCAGCATTCCATTTACTCATGTACTCTCAAAAGGGATCAGGAAAAGTTTAACTTTAAATCAGTAATACCAAATTTTGGGGCTTTTAATGCGAATAAGGAACATTTACGCTTAATAATGTAACTACTCCACTATATCGTCGGCGTTTTAAATTTCGGCATCAACTCGGTGAAAGTGGGGGAGATGCAATTTGGTTTTAATGCCAGGAATGGAACGATAGAATATGCCAGTGTTCATTTTTTTGGAGGAGGATCAAGAGGAATATCAACAAAGGGAAGAAGCTGTATATGTGCTTTGTGGACCCTGGAGAAGGCCTTTGAAAGATTACCGAGGAAAGTGCTGGATTGGGCAATGGAGGAGAGGGGCATCCCAGAATTGGTGGTTAGAGCGTGATGAGTCTGTATGAAGGATCAAAAACAAGAGTTAGCGTAGGGTCTGAGTTGTCTGAGGAGTTTTAGTGAAGTGGGTGTGCATCAGGGTTCTGTGCTGTCGCCGTTGGTGGTTTGCATTTGTGGTTGATGTGGTTACGAAGTGCAAAAGAATGGTTTGATGAGTGAGATGCGGTATGCTGATGATTAGTTTTAATGTGTGACAATGTTAGGAGTTTGAGAGAAGTTTTGGAAGTGGAAGAAAGCATTTGAGAGTAAGGGCCTGAATGTAACCTTGGGAAGACTAAAGTGATGGTGAGTGGGAGGGAGGGGGAGGTTTAGTGAGTAAGGTGCCCCATGTGGAATATTTGTGAAGAGGGGTGAGGGCAAATCCGTGTGGTGTTAAAATGTGGGAAATGCATCATGGTAGATGCACAAAGATGAAGCGAGTGACCACAAGTTTGGCAATGGACTTATGTATGGGAGATGCAAGAAGGGCGTTGAGGGAGTGGGAAGGAGTTGAAAAGTTGGTGATGAGGGAAACAGTGAGGATTCCACATACCTAGGTGACGTGATTAGGTGCGGGTTGGTTGATGTGAGGCGGCTGTGACCGCCAGAGTAAGGTATGGGTGGGTGAGTTTAGAGAATGGTGGAGATTTGGTGGACTTGGGAGAAGATTTCCTTTGGAAATGAAAGGTATGGTGTATAGGAGTTGTGTGAGATCAGTGATGCTGTAGTGGAGTGAGACATTGTGCCTTAGGAAAATGAGATGGGATTTTGAGAAGGCAAGAGAGCATGGTGAGAGCATGTGTGGTGTGAAATTGTAATGGATAGGAGAAGACTGAGGATTTTGATGCAGATGGTTGGTTTGGAAAGGCTTCTGACCGACTGGCGAAGGCGAATGGGTGTAAGATGGTATGGGCACGTGCAGAGGAAGGAGGAGCATGTAGTTTAAAAAGGGCTTTTGAGTTTGAGGTGGGTGGTTTGAGGAAGAGGGGGCCGACCAAGGGACATGGAGGAGCATGGAGGAGGATAGTATGATTTGTGTGAGGATGGGGGGATGCATTGAATCGGTCGAAGTGGAAGGAGGGAGTAAGGGCGATTGCTACGAACTGTGAGGTGAATCCGCCACCCCCCCCCCGGTTTGCGGGGAACAAACAGGATTAAAACTTTGGTTTTACTACTACTACCTAAAACTGACCCTACTACTACTAACACAACCATCCGCTTATCCAAGTGAATCCATACCCTCGACAATATGCATGAACTGACACAATAAAAAATCAACTATAATTGCAAGTTTTCTTCCACAAGGTGACTAAAACTCCTTAAGAGACGCTTCAAGGGGTGTTGGGAACTTTGCTTAATAATCAATAGCAATGTTTTTTTAAATTCAGTATTATTAAGTTCAAGCCCTTTAATGTCAAATGTCACTTTAATGCACAATGCTCAAGCATACCTCCTTTAAGGGAATTTATTGTATAAATCTATCGGAACATATATAGTTAAATATCCACCTAAATATGACCGTACCAGATGGTTTCGATCAGGCAATGCATCACTACGGTTCTATCTCATATTTTGAGACATTTTTTAGAAAATCGGTAGTGTTTAAGAAACATGACGTTGAACGCTTCATACGTAACCAGAAGTTTCAGACTTGGACGCCACCTAATTAATGACGAGCTGAATTTCGCGAATTGACTATTCGCCTTTTAAGGAATTCAAATTTATTTTTTCACATACCGCGCTATCTGACATAGATCACTATGATGTTATGCACTAAAAATAACGTACATGCGTACTTAAACACAGCGATGAATACGTTACATACCGAGCGTAATCTGTTGGTCTAATCTACGAACAAAAATAAATATGATAAATATATCTACATCACATACCGATCTATACACATCTGCGTCCCCACATAACAGCGCTATATGACATAGATCCTTATTTGATGCACTGATGCCACAATTGCGTCCATTTTTTTATACACGTTGATGAATACGTCACATACTGGTCTATCTGTGGTGTTTCTATATCAGATATCGTTTGGAAAACAAAAAAATCTCCATCCCATCCTGATCTATCAGTTTACAGTCATATTAACAGTGTTGGCTAGATACCAGATTTTATTTTTCACTGAAATTAAAAACTCTGAAGTGTTTTCTTGATGATAACTCCTTTTGCCTGGTAGTATATGACGCAATCGTAATGTTTCGAAAGAGTAATTAACGAAGGAAGATTTTTTTAAATTGCGATTTTCTCCTCGAAAAGCGTATTTTGTGAGATAGATCACTAATGTGATGATCACGACGTTTTGCATGTCATTGGAGTATTCCTTGCGTAAGAAAACAACCATTTTCACGCATAAACTTTCGAAGCAGTAGAACGATTTAAGAGACATAGGATTCCCATCAGAACGCCTCCCAAGTTTTTTTTCCAACCCCGGTTTTTTTGCATATTTGGAAAATGCTTCCAATTTATTAGATCACACCTTAAAGTGAATAAGCCCCTAATACGCCGTCTTATTGTACTAAGGCTGATGAATTTAGTACTTTCTTCGTGCACGACAGAAAGTCAAAGCCGTGTTTCTATGGGGAAATTACGATAGTCCGGCAAGTTTCAAAACAAGGTGTGGCGGTTTTTTCTTTGTACTTGTTTTGTCTAAATAAACCTTCCGAAACGTTTTGGTAGGAATCATGTAGGGTGGTCTACAATCGATCCAGTGCATTTAGAGAAATTTCGTATCCTCCAAAAAAAAAATCTCCTCCTGTCACTTTAAGGAAGCCCCACTTGAATTTTTTAACAGCTAAATCGTTTTGCCACCAGCCATGTTTAGTCTTTCACACCACTTGACAATGATCGGTGGTTAGTCAGTTCTGGCCTGTATGAAAGACTATCCGGTTTACTTTTTACAGTGAATAAAACAACGGCTTTCAAAATGTAACGTTTTCCGTTAAAATTATAAATTTTTTCAAAAATTGCATACATTTATGCCTAATTTTTTTTATAAACCTTTTTTTTTTTTTTTTTAATTTTTTAGTTTTTTAAAAATAAAATTCGGAACCTGCTCATACCAGAAGCGCTACCTACTCGGTACATTGAAAAGTACGTATATTGCTGAACCACGCATTAGTGGTTTCGAACACTGATCTCTATACCATGGATTGGAAACCTGGGCTTCGTAATTGAAGCACTGACCAGATTTGTGGTCATCCAAAGAGCCCAAGCAGGTGGTTAAGAGCCGGTCATTTATACAAATTGTCCCATGAAAGTGGAAAGCAACCTAACAGAACGTCACTAAGAATCAATCCATTCGTGACTCTCATTGTATTTGCGCGTATTGGATGGCATGTCTCTGAAACGTGCACCCGGGATACACTTCTTAGCTGTTAACAGGTGTCTCTGGAATGTACTTGTGTTCGGTAGACCAAATGCCCCCCATTGCTTCCCATTATACAATGACTGTTGTGTAGCCAATCTTGTATATAGATTCAGTGTTACAGTGCGAACTGGGCATAAAACAAAATATTACGCGACCCACCCTTTTCAGCAGATGTCCACGTTTTCATGGATTGTTTAAGTGTTTAGGCCAACTAAAACCTTTGTAATCACAAATGATATATAAAACATAAAACACACCTCTTAACATTTTTCTCATATGATTGAGGTTTTAAAAAGTATTTTTTTTGGCAATAAAATTCTAAACCGAACTTCGCCCTATCCTCTTTAGTGCCAACGAGTTCAAAAGGATGAGCTTGCGGCAACTTGTCATGTGATATATGCGCGTGTGGGATGTATTTTCGCTGGCTTCTGTTTCGGTATTGCATGCTACGTTGTAAATATACCACAGGGAATAACATGGTAGCTTCCATGATCGTGGCCGTGTGTATATTGATCGGAATAAATCTGGATTTTTATCGCAAGGAAACGCAATGCCATGAAAACCATCTGGTACTTTTTATTTAGGGATATTCCATTATATATTGCCGATAGATTTATACCATAAACCGCTTTATTAAAATGTGCAACTATTCTCAAATATATTAATTTCCAAATGTACCCCATTTTGGCCCCCACAACTCAATGTGTTGTGTGGTCTTAGGTTATACCGCGGATGGGCAGCAAAAGTATTAAATTCACTCTATAGACTAAACGCTTAGTCAGTGAACTTATAACGTGGCACGGTGATAGAAACATGAGGCCATGTGCTGTATACCGTTGGATAGGTTTTATGAACATAAGGAGTCCATTTGCATGTTTTAAAGAAAAAAATACATCGGCCCCTTGGACCGCTTGTGTCTCCTTCCGTCGCGGTTAGTGCATGATAGGCCTAACATGACCTTTGAACCTTGCTATGTGACCTTGATCCTCAACAAATGAGGGATCCCATGTTGCACCTATGATTTCAACGTTTGGTTCCAATTGCACTTCACTTTTCAAATAGTCCAATTTTTACATTTTCAGCCCATTTTACAACTTGACCTCACATGACCTTGACCTTTGGTATGTGACCTTTGACCTCATCACAAATGAGGGATCCCAGTGTTTCAACCTATGATTCCAGTTTTGGTTTCCAATTGAAAACTTCAACTTTTCAAATGAGGTCAATTTTACATTTTCATCCCATTTACAACTTGACCTCACATGACCTTGACCTTGGTATTGACCTGTGCCTCAATCAACAAATGAGGGTCCCATTGTTTGCACCTATGATTCAGTTTGGTCCAATTGAACTTCAACTTTTCACATGAGGTCATTTTACATTTTCAGCCTATTTTACCAACTTGGACCTCACATGACCTTTGACCTTGGCATGTGACCTTTGACCTCATCAACAAGTGGGGGATGCCATGTTGCCCCTGTTGCCCAGTTTGGTTAAATCCATAAAGTATTGTGAATATTACATGCAAATGTTAACCCTTTTTCACAACAACAGCCAACAGACAACTACAGTGGACAAAGTGAGTGATCCCTATGTGTCTTCCTGCCTTAGGGCAGCATACAAAAACATTAATCCACTCTACAGACTAAACCAAGGGCATGTGCTGTATACAGCTTTTTGTCTTGTAGGGTCCAAAAACATTGTTATTGAAGTCCTCGCAAGTAGGAATGTGCTTTTCATATCACTGCTATTTCTTTTCTTTCTTTACAATTTCATCAAAGATGCACTAACCCGCCCCCGACCTTTTCAAAACAAAAGTTTACTGAACATGACCCCAATAATGATCGCTAACTGGACATACGGCAATGTTTGCCGCAGCACTTAAAGTGTATTTCATCTTTTCACTGGCAAACACTTGGTGCAAATAAGAATGCTTGCGTACATTGCAGTTTTGCTCGACCGTTTCCAATGTTCATTTGAAACGGTCTATTGGCAACCCTTAAAGGTGTGACGTATGTTACCTATGTCTGTTACCTATGTATCAAGTAACATTGCCAAGATTTCTTGAATCCACAATTTAAATTCAGTACAAATATCAGTTGGTCTTGTTTATTTTATCCTATCGACCTGTGTCCATAGCTTTAAAAGAGACACGGGCACATTTGAAAAATAGTGGCGCGCCTTCAAGATTTTTTCAAAACATATTTTTGCATGATTGTAAAGCTTTTATATACATTATAGCCCTCACCTGTAAATGATTAAGGGGGGTGGGAAAAGCGAAAGGGGTGATGGGAGGGTAAGAAGGGTGAGGGGACATCCCCCCTCCTCCGCCCTTCTTTTCCCGAACAGTTTTGTTTATAATCTAATGTCGCCGGGGACATTCATTCAGCAGACGACTGAATGGCGTTTAGAACAAGAAAAGTCCACGCCGTATGCCTGTTTCCCACGGCATGCAACCCTGTTTGACCGGTCTGTGAACCTTTGTGGTTTAATATCAATGAGTACAGTCTATGAATTCATGTAATCTACACATTTGTTGATTAAATTATGAAAACTTAAGTTAGCCTACAATTTCCTGGATGTCTTTAACCCTTATTAATGTCCCTGTTTTGAGTATGTTCTTCTAGGTTAAATGTATCTCTATTCTTCCATGGCCTAACTATCATTGAGAGCAAATTGAAGTAAATTTCATATTTTTTGATGAAAATGTGCCAGTGCCCCCCGCCGTTGTAAAGTGTTCAGACAATTTGTCCAACCAGGTTTGAATATTTTTTCTAAGCTGGACACCTCCTTTGGGTTAAAATCAAAATTTCAGTAAATTTTGATATTTTAAAACAATTTAAGATATAATTATAACACTTGGCTTTTATGTCATTCTTACAAGATCACATTATTACTGGTTGCTTGCTTTTATTTATATTACTGGGCGCTCAGGAAATTGTCACAATAATTTTGCTTCTCATCCTCTCCACCGAGGCCGGCAGCTGGCCAAGTACAAAATTCTATGAGCACTTGAGTTGTAATATTCCCCATAAGAGCTATCTGAATATATTGTTTGGTCCACAAGGCAAGTAAAATATCGTGCCTTGCCCAAGTAAACAACGTGTTGGCTCGAACCCACAACCTTTAGATCATGAGTCAGTCATATCTACTGGACCACAGATGTATTCTCAACCAGTGAAACACATCAGACATGAGTTCATTGCAAAAACTGCCCAATAAGGGTTTTACTCTTTCACTTAATTCCTTCTTTCCAAACACCAGACGACTTCTTTCTAAACATGTAACCAAATATGCAGTGCAACTTTTATCCCAAGGTAGGTCAAATAAGAGTTCAAATCAATTTCTATTCAAATTATTGTATCAGTCTACTAATTTGTGTTTTTAATTTTGACAAAAATGGTGGCATTTTTAATGGAGAATAGGAGTAAGTTAATTCTTGCAGTGCATTAAAGGTGGACACAAGGGATTTCACATATCAAGGTTGTCCCTAAAAAATCGGAAGTAGTGATTTTTGCCCTGATGTAAAGCTTCCTCAAAAATATCCCCAATCTAAAAGGAATAAGCTGAGAAATGTTCTTGGTACAAACATGTGAAATTTCTCATTTCGTATCGGAGCAATACTAAATTCAGCCTTATTTTTATATTGAAAGATAAGCAAATAAAATCAACCTTTATCTATTGTCTCAGCTATTTCTGTAGCCAAATACAAGGTAAGAAAAGCTATTGATGTGTCAATCTATTAAAGTACTATTTATGACCACAAAATTGGTGCTTCAAATCTCTCGTTGCCACCTTTTAACCTCTTCTCTTCTTCAGTAGTGACACTCGCCTTATAAATGCAATAACAGCCAGCCAAAGAAATTATGGCACGTTTCGAAGAGAACCACGAAGTTTCAAAATTTGAGATTTTTGCACAGTTGTTGTAATTGTCTAGTAAAACTATACCTGAAATTAAAACGACAATGCTGGACAAATATTTTTTAAATGATTGGTACAAGGCGAACCGTATTTACGCGATTGCGTAAAATATTGTCCCCGCGGAAATCGCGATCACTAAGACAACTAAAACTGCACCGGTCCACTCTTAATTTTGGCCACCACTAGCTCGAAAAAAAATTGTTACATTTGGTGAAATGACTCAATAAATCTTAAAATTCATCAGCAAAAAATCCCGAAAATTTCACTGAATTAGTAAAAATATGATAATTTATTCAAATTTGGCAACACTATTTTTGAAAAAAGTGTGTGTTTTTCATGTTTTTTAAATTGGGACCCAAACGAGGTCTAGCAGGGGCAAAACACCGTATTTTCACATTTTCTAAGAATGTAAACAGGCTGGCAAAACCAAAAGACTGAGCCCCGTGTAACAACCAAAACTAAAAAGAATACCTTTTCAAGAAAACATGGGTACTACATATGTTAATGCCTCAGTTGTGGTATACTTTGCCCCCCTCCACCTCGCATTGACGTTGATATTGCATATCAATAGCTCATTGCATATTTAATTACCCGAAATATGCCCAAATCTGATAGGTTGAGAACTTCTCAGCCCACATCCTTCCACCAAATTACATAATTATAAGGCGGGGCCCCTAGGAACTCCAGAAACTTGTACACAAGCCTTGCAGGAAAAATTTCATAAATTATGCAAATTAGATACTTCAATTAGCATATTTTACACCCAAAATCTAATAAGGTCGACAACTCATCAAACTGCTTCTTTCCACCAAGTGACCAGCACGTCAGACCTCATGGAATCAGATACAAAATCCGGACACAATATGTCACAATGTTGACCTTTTCTGTGTAATGTGGACCGTTTTCCCCTTGACCTTCCCCCCACCCCCTGACAGACCTGGGGAGGACCCTGGGGGAATGATTCATGGTTAGTTAGGGGGGTCTTCCCCACCTACAATATACCCAGTTTGGCTACTCCAGATAATCCAAGAAAAAGATGACCCCCAAATGTTCCAGGGTTAACATTTTTATCACGGAGACATTTTTACATACATCCGGACATTCCCCCACCCCCTGACAGACCTAGGGGAGGACATGGGGGTATGAAGTACAATGGTAGTGGGGGTTTCCCCACCTACAATATACCCAAGTTTGGCTACTCTAGCTCATCCAGAAAAAAGATATGACCAAAGGTTCCAGGGTTAACATTTCTATCACGGACATACGGACGGAGCCATTTTATAGTCCCCTACCGAACTTCGTTCGCGGGGACAAGTAGACAGGATCCCGATTGTATTTTAACGGTGGAGCTGGAAACACCAATTTATGTATGTTCATAAGAAATAGTGGCACCTCAAAAATAATGTAGGGGTAAGACACAACTGGCGCAATTTTCCAGCTATTTAATATTGGAAGGCATTTCAGCAGCCGGTGAATATTATCGGAGGATCTCAGATATTAAATTATTTCTAATACAAATTCGTCTTCATGACACAGAGAATTTTGAGCATTCTACCATTCACAGGTATAGTTTACTAGCCTAATTACCAATGCCACTGTGCAAAAATCTCCAAACATTGAGAAAATTGGGGGTTGCTTCTTCAAAAACATGCTGTTATTGCTTTAATTTTGAGGGTTAATAACATCTGCAGGTGTTTTCAAAAGACCCCTAGATAACCTTTGAACTAAAATTTTGAACACCTAACCAACTTATATGAAAATTCATCCCAGAGTGTGGAGAGGCCAGGTGGGTAGATTAAAGGGGACAATCCTTGAAAACCTATCAATGTGGTTTTCTGCCACAAATCAACTGATGCGATACCAAACTTGCGTCAGTTAAGCACTGTCCCAAGGCCCATATGGAGGTGTACAATGAGGTCAAAGGTTATCTGGGTGGATTAAAAGGGCATTCAGTCATCCTCACATTCTGTAATGGTACATGTGCGAGTGTAAACTTTTTATGATCGCAATGAGGAGCAAGACACATGGTTCGAGAACCGCCTTGTTTTATGAATATTCAGTGCACCTCTTTCGTTTTATTAATGTTCCATACAACTGGTCGTTTTTTTTTCAATATGTTATTCAGTGTATTTGGCACTAATACAATAATTCAAGTGGAAATTGTCATTTGAAGAAAGGGTGCTATTAGGATTTTAGCAAAAGGGAAATTTTTAAAAACTTTTGTCATCAGAATATCCTTAAGAAACAAAATAGGCAAGTCTTTTGAAGGTAAGGAAATAAACTATACTTTGTCTTGTCTTAAAGACACTATCAGTGATTTTCCCGAAAGAATCAAAATATTTCAAAATTGCATGAATAGCTTAAATAAAAAGTGAAGGATAAGTCTGTAAATTCCTATAAGTTACTTTTTCCAACTGAAGAATTGACAAAAAAGAAAACGGCAGTGTTCAAAGATATGAATCTCCATTCAATTACGTGTTGTAGTAAAGGTCCGTACGGACAGTAATGACTAAAATATCTGATTTTGTCCTTATTAGGTTGCTTCTGGTCTTATCATTTGCAGGCATGTTAGGATACCTGTACTTGTTACAGACGTGCAAAAAACTGATTTTGATATTTTTTTGTTTTCTGATTTAGCAAATCACTGATAGTGCCTTTAAGTATGAAGTGACGTTGTGCGCGTATACCCAGTGCACCTTTCGTGCAGGTGCTTGTGCTTTGCCTACCTCAGGCTGAAAGTCATGTATACGCCCGTGTGGCTACTTCAAACTTCTAGCTGGACGGAGTCTAGCCATAGTAGCTATAAGTGCAGTATGCTTAGCATTTTCTTTTGCTGTGTTGACTTCTGAAAATAAATACATCATCTGAATAATAATATGTAGACCCTGATACATTCAATCTCACTCTGGATGTAGAGTGAACACAGCTGTTTGAATGTCTCATTTATTATGACAAAACCAGAATAAAACAAAAAATATTGCCAGCGACACTGTTTTGACAACTGATTTGGATTATTTAGTCTATTAACTACATCCTGTGTAAATTTCATTGCAAAATCTACTTTTCCACGTCTTTCTATGGAGAATGGGCATATAGAGGGCGCTATAAAATACAAATCATGACCAGGCGGTGGCGGCCAAGCCTCATTCATTATAGCACTCACTAAAAATGTCAAAAGAAATTACAGCAATACTGAGTGCAAACCACAAATTTGGGTGCTTTGATGTGGGTCGGTCATGGGTGTTCCCATGACCCACATACGACCTCGTCCTCGTTCGTTATTCATACAAAAAATTCAGAAATAACCCTTCCAGTGGAGTTGATTCTTCAACTCCAACGGTTTTGGAATAAGAAAATATTCCTTGACAACATATAAAAAATTCAGAATTTTTCGTCAAGATTTCTCTTTTACGTGTTAAACCAATGGGGATGTCTGAAATTTGGATTCTTGGCCGCCCTCCCCTGATCATGACATTTGTAGGCCTATATGGCAAGATTCCAGCAATGGATTTGTCTGATTTTTGCAGAGATAATAGCTCTTGCACGTCCCTACTTATATCGGTTGTCAAAATTGTGTCGCCACTGCTTAAAATCATTTTAAAAATAAGAGACAATTTGTATGCTGGTCAAACAGCTGTGTGAAATCCCCAGGGGTGAAATCCATTGCATCAAAATGCGTAATTACAGCAACTTTTTAATGGTATATAATTTATATGTTGTGGCAGTTTCAAATATGCAAATCCAACAGGTACAAACCAGAAGGTGCTTTGAACCAATTCCATAATGCATTGCAATGTACATATATGGTATTCTACTAAATATATGTCAGATGTGTTCCAAAAGTTTAAGAACCACAAAACATTTCAATTACTAACACTTTGTGGGCTAAAATGAGCACAAAAATTAGGGTTTTTATGTGTTAAGAATAGGATTGTGTGGGATCACATGACCCTACTGAGGTAAAATTTGCCAAAACTAGTGCATTGTGGGATTGACTCAATACACCCTCTGGGTACAAACTAAAGCAGCTTGGCTCAGCTCTGTGTAGTGTTTCTATAAAATTACAACCCACATCCTAATTCCCTTCTCTCCAAGGTCTATGTATTGACACACCCAAAGTATTCCCTGTCAAACCGATTGCCTAGCATTCAGAAATGGACTTACATGGTCTAGATATTGTCATTTTTTTTGTAAACAAATTGCTCTGGAGCAAAATTTCATAAATCCATACATGCTCCTTGCTCCTTAACCAACTGGAAGCACCAATCTGTTCCTCCTTTGATGTCAAAATATATTATGCATCAGATTTTCTCCTCTGCCAACAAGAAGAGTGTTTAATGCCATCAAATGAAACAGAAAGAGTCATCATAAATTAAATGTAATTCGGACATGAAGTCAGTATCTATTTGAACCTCTGAACTATGACGGCATTTAACAACTTGGCATCGGCTAGCGTTTGTGTTTCATCTGTGAGTTCTTTGTTGGGGAAGGTTGTCATCAGGACGTAGGTTTGTCCAGCACTAGTGGGGCGAGCTCTGCACAGATGGTCGGTTAAGGAAGATATTTCACAATTTTCCTATTAGCTCTATTGCATACACAAAATTAATCAGTGCCATATCTGAAGGTCCTTCAAAGGATGGCAACATTTGTATGTATATTCATAACGTTTATTTTAAGAGGAGAAATATGATTGGACAAAAATAATGCATTGATATTGTCATTGCACAGTGTGTATGCAATTGAGCGTACACGGGGTGCTTAGAATGTTTACGCATGATGTTGGATTCATTTTATGGGCGGGTGTGTGCATTATTTCGTTGCAAACGTCACTGCATTGATTTCATGACACATTCAGATTTTTTGGTAAAAATATGTGCTGAATGCTGTAATAAAATTGATGAATTAGGTTAATGTCTGCATATTTTTAGTTTATCATGCATTAGCAAAAAAAGTCAATGTACTTGCATCAGTTTGACCAGACTCATAATGGCACAGCCCCGGTCATCAAACTGAGCGCGTGTGCATTGATATTTTTTGTCAATGCACTCGAGGCTAAAAATATTCAGCTAATAACCTCTAATCATTGCATACACAGTATTAATGAAGTCACCCTGTATGTTTACATATAATACTTGCTGCATAGTGTACACCCACAGTCACCTTGAATGAACACATACAGTACTACACATTGTACATCCAGTCACCTTGGATGTACACATACAAGACTGGATGGACAAAGAGTACGTAATAAATATTATACATCCAGTCACTTTGGATGTACACATTACAGTACTACACATGTACATCCAGGTCACCTGGATGTACAATACAATACGGATGTTTACACATAGAGTATTACTACATATTATACATCCAGTCACTTTGATGTACACATACGTATACACTCTATACATCCAGTCACCTTGGATGTACACATATAATACTGGATGTACACAGAGACTTAATACAATTATAACATCCAGTACTTGGTGTACACCATACAATACTACATATTGTACATCCAGTCACCTGGAGTACACATTACAATATGGATGTACAAATACAGTACTTACTAGACATTATAATCCACAGTCACCTGAAATGTACCATACAGTACTTATATATGAATCCACAGTAACCTTGGAGTCACGTAATTATTGCATACATACACAGTCACTTTGATATACACATGACAGGGCTTACATTTACATGTGCACGACAGTCACCCTGGATGTAAACGTGTACCCCCACAAGTAAGGGGGCCCCCATCTGCATCTGTATGTTTTGCAATTTTAATTAACCAACCAATAAAGGAGACAATGAGATGTATCTTCTGTTCTCCACTGTGTGTGTATGGTTGAATTTCCCAACTAACCGTAAACACAAGAATAAAACTAGCATTAACTCTCTACGGAAATGGTAATCAAGGGACAAACCTAAAGGGTCAGTTTAACGGTGCTCAAGAGATTCCAGAAATATTACTCTCCACAGCAGTGTATAACTTCACAGCATCAAAATCGATTAGAGTCCAATTTTAAAGTTACTTTTGGCTACATTTAAATTGACATCTGCTTTTTAAGAGCACTCTTTCTGGTGAGTAGCTGATCTCTTGGTGAATTTGGAAGTGTATATATCAAATACAATTTAACAACAAATGCAAAGCCATATCTATAATACAAAACAAAAAAACGTACCTAGAGCCATCAGATAGCCTTAATTGTACATGGTAAACTGGTTGTGATGAATCTACACCTATAGACTCCTGCGAAGATTCTCATTAGCCTTACTGTCTGATGACGAAGGATCCTGCTGATGAAGCACTACTGGCTGGGTTGGAGCATACGATATTTGGTGTGGGACTGCAATTATACAAATTAGACGTGAACGTTTAGTAACCTTTTGAGCTTTTGATACATAGATGCTCCTGTCATGCATTATTTTTTGCAAGCATCAATTTAGTGAATTAAAGGTGCTTGTTCCGAATTTTTGTCTATCATGTTCGTACTTGATATGAGAGCCTGACACTTTACACACTGCACTATCACTTACCGTGGAAACAACCTGGCGGTTTTGATGCGAGACCCGATATGCATAGTTCAACGCTCTATTCACTACTGTGCTAATATTGATGGTTAACAATTTAAACTATTTTTTATCTGTGTACTCTTGGAGAAAGAAATGGATTTTGAAAGCTGAAATTTCAGGACGCCACTGAGCCAAAAAATATGGCCTTTCTGATACAAAATTGGATACGACTTCAGTGTAAATCAGGGGGGTCCCAAACAGATCGGAACAATGCACCTTTAATGCCACTTTTGAACTGTTTAGCCACAGCCAATTCCCGCTGATACAGCAAACCCCTCTTATCCCTGTGTGAAAATCAAAAAAATTTCCCCTGGTTCCTTATCCCCAGTCCCTATCTCAAACATCTCAAGGGATGCAAACGTTGCCTCATCGAGATTCTGGATCCGCAGGTCAATTTTGCCTAGAAACCATCAAAACATTTTGTTGAGACTCTTTTGCAAGGTTCATATGGGTCTACCGCAGGGACTAAGTTTGAATCTGGTCTTGTCCCTTGTACGTCGAGGATTTGGCCCGTATCATTCTCCAGGACCATGACCAGTCTTAGTATCTCATAAGGCATCTATTCAATATTTTTCTACTTCCAAATCCACAACTCTCTTATGTTTTAATGTTCAATCTCCAACTCAAAATACACATAAAATCATAACTAAATTTGTTCTGAGTGGGATTTAACCCCACGACTTTTAGATCACAAGACGAGCGCCTACAGACACCGCCACGCACTCCGAGCCGGCAGGAATCGTTCTTTTGTAATACTTCAATATAAACATTTAACGGAAAAAAAGCGCACACATAATAATGAATAGCGCCCTATGAGAACGAGTTGGAAATACCTGCTCCTGGAGCATGAATTCGGGCCAAAATCTCCAAGAATCTGTCCCCTCACACTCACACCAAACTGCTGCCATATGAGCATTTAGCAGAGCAAAATAATAACTGACTGGATGCCCTTCCTATGTAGATCCCATGTTTTTGGCCCTGGGACAGGTATTACTGGTTACCAGGATACCATTAGCAGGCCCTCAAGAAACCTGGATTTTGACCTGCGATGGTCAAAATTGACTGAGTCTGCCATTACTGGGGCTTCCATCCCCAAACCTACCAATTCTTTTTGTGTATCTGTACAACGCTTAAGTATAATTTAAATCAGACCGTTTCACAAATTAAGTTATTCCAACATGACCCCGATAATTTTAGTGACAGGTACATCAGATCACATGCAACTGGTTGGGTGCAGCACACAACGTATTCACCTTTGCTGAATGTACATCACTAGCAGCGCGGGTAACTATACGCTCCCCGTGTAAGGAGGATCGTCATACTTGGTATATTGCTATTGCTCCGAACATTTCTGATGCTCATGGTTGAAAAGGTCTATTGGGTGAATTCAAGGGAGAAGCACAAGCTATGGCTGCCAGTGAGGTGTTGCAATGTGTAAAACCATACTGGTGTATATATCACCCCTCTCTGTGCCACAACTCTTCCAGACACACAGCGGCACATTTTAACACATGGGTACCACTGATTGTCACAGCACTAATAGAGATACAGCCACCTGTCATATTACAGGAAGATATGAGAGGGAATATAATTACTGCTCAAATTTCTCTGGCAAGATTAGGGTACGCGCAGGGTGATGTGCCCAACCCGGAAGCACAAGGAAGCACAAATAAGTTAGTGACAAGCGTCACCACGATTTGTTAATGCGTCGAGAGGAGTGCCACCTCTAATTGCCCCTAATATTACGTGCTGCACGGCTGCTGTGAAAGTCTGATAAGCGGATATAATGTTCACTACTTTATTTCTAACTCAATACTTTAGAATTAATAGCAAAATTTAATTCTAAATTTTCTATCACATTATCTCTTTGTCTTCCTGTACCTCCCTAGCTGTATCATGCCCGTGCATGCCTTAACCTTTTGTTTAGGTCTAACATACTCCTCTTGTCTATGATCCTCCATGTCAAGATTCACTTCTCCACCTTTTGCCTCCCTCAGTAATTCCATTGGGATCTCGCTGCAGGTAAAGGGAAGTATTAATATAAATACCGATTATATGTGTATACACAAAGGAATTTCTTCAGCATCAAAAGTAAAATTCTACATGAAACACCTAAGCACTAACTCACATTGACACTATTCTGTCAATTTTGAACAGCTATAATTAACTATCAGATGGCAGAATTCCATCAGTGACATCACACCGACTGAAAGACCCCACTCGATTGCTGATATCCATATTTACTGAAAAAATACTGCAAGTTAAAACTTGTAAGATCCCCCCTGGCAGGGAATAATATATGCAAATGAGGCCATTAAAGGTGCAACGAAGATTTCAAATAACAAGTGTCCCCTAAAAAAATTGTTGAAATTCTTATTTTTGCACTGGTGTAAAGCAGTGTCCCGCTTAGGATTTTAACTTGAATCCACTGGACCCCTAATTTCCAAATGTTCAAGAATTATCTTGTCCGCTGAGGAAATATTTTGTGGTCCGAGGACTGAGACGCAGCCTACCACATGTTTGTAGTACTACTAATCAGGCCGGCGTATTGTTTCCAATACATGGTGCATTGTGCATAAAATTTCCTGATTGCAACTTGTTCTTTTGCGTGATACTTTTGGGGTATCACATTTCCTTATTTTAATGTAACAATACGTTGTTTTCTGTCAGACAATACTAATATTAATACTCAGTGGGTGTCATTGTTTTCAGAAAATCACGATATTGTCCCTCCTTGCCACTTTTATCCAAATTCTTCCCCAAAATGTCACAATCGGTTTCAATCACCTAAGCATCAAAATTCTTCCCAAATGACCATGAAAAAACCTATTCCCCCGCCTCAGGGACGATTAACAGAATAATCGACGACGCCCCCATCTTTATAGCCATTGCAAGTATTGTGAAATTTGGTTTTCCCACAAGAAGCACTATTTTGCATTCTGCATTTGCAGAATATTGTGTCTATAAATTTTGCTTTTGAGTGTTTGGCCTTTCAGGTGGCTTAGAAGTATGGCGTCCAAGTAGACCTCATTTTGTTACCAATCTTATTTTATTACGTCCGTGAAAATGCTTTTCTGTCATTTGACGCCAAAATCCTACTAAGTCTGGGACCAACCTCGGTCAGTGATAAAGCCATTTTCTGCCTCAAAAAATATCCCCATCTGGAGGATTCAGCTGAAAACTGTTTCTTGGTACAAAATTGTGAAATATCTAATGTCGTATCGGAGCAATCGAAATTCAGCCTATGTTTTATTGAAATATAAGCATAATACAAATCCACCCTTTTGTTTTTCATTTTAAGTATTTCTGGCCAAATATAAGTAGCTGAATCTATTGAGTGTCTAATCTCTATGAACTCATCTACATATAAAGAAAATATGGATTTCTTGAATCTCTCATTGTACCCATAATATGTGTAAAATAGGGATACACAAGTGCATGGGTATATTTGCCTACCCACTATCCACCTCCAGTTTTGTCATTTGGACATTGGATCTGGTAGATGTCCACCTTTTAGTAATGAGCTAATCAGAACAAATATACAAATGAGCTCATGAATATGTACGATAACAGTGAAGACAGTGCTTGGCATTACTTGCATCCACCACTACCCACCTACCAGGTTATGTCAAATTCAGTTTTTTAGCTTGCCAGCTCTGAATCAAGTTGATTATGCTGACAACTAGGCGCCACAGATAGCACGCTGGTGTTTAAGGACAGGCCAATTTTCATTCGCCAACATGCGGATTACCTTCATAATTGAACTGTTTCAGGTATTTGTCATGGTGCTTATCTCCCCGCATCTTTCAGATGCCGTCATGAGGCGAGTCAAATATTTTGAATTTTTTCACAGTCCAACTGAGGTTTGAACCTTGGACCTTCTGCACCCAAACGAAAAGCAGTGAGAATGTTATAGAGACCTTTGAACAAGAGCAGAAA